>JANIWE010000017.1:0-229517 GCA_030704985.1 Nakazawaea laoshanensis
AATAATCAAACATCATAACACCAATAATCAAACATCATAACACCAATAATCAAACATCATAACACCAATAATCAAACATCATAACACCAATAATCAAACATCATAACACCAATAATCAAACATCATAACACCAAAACCTTCTCCTAAATGGAGAAGGTTTTGGATTACCCCCTTTTCGCCTAAAATTGGTCTTTATCAACATAAATTGTTTTCTAAGTCCCCTTGTAATCTCTAAAAACCTCTAAAAGTGCTCAGCTGTCTTCAGAGAAGAATTTCTTCCAGGGACTTCAAGTCTACTCCAAAATCTTTTCCAATTCTTTTTTGAGTCTAACGTTTTATATTTCTTATATTCACTGCTTTCAATGTTTCGGTTCAATGATTTGGATCAATGTACGTAATGAGATTCAAATCATTATTAATTTATTTGTTAAATAGTCTCATACTTCCGCAAGGTTATATGCTTTTTGAACATTTCTGAAGAAAACGTCTTCTGCTTCTAAACCCGCTTCTTCTATTAATCGTTTCGACACAGTGGCCCATTTTGACCAGGCACTCGGACCCCCATTAACAGTGCACACTGGCCAATCACTCCCCCATATTATTGATCGTGGTCCAAACTTCTCTAAAAGATAATTAAACCATGGTCTTACGTAATTTGTGACAACATCAAGATCATCACAAAGCTCTTTAGGTAATTCAGCAAATGCTCCACTAAGCTTGACGTAGTATACATTATTTCCATCTTGAGCAATCTTCTTTACCAATTGCTTCCACTTTGCGACTTTTTCATTAGTATCAAAGTCTTCTGGAGGAATATGTAAATCTGGCTTTGTCAAATGGTTCACTATATATGTTACGTTTTTCGTGGATCTGATAAGCTGTACAAACTCTTCAAATTGCCAAAGACCCCCTGATCTCAAGTCAATTCCCAAGTCAAAGACGTAACCAGATTCACCTAGCCAATTTAAACCTTCGGCGAACAGGGGTTCCAACATAGTTCCCGGTTCTTTATCTTGTAACAAAAACCGAAAACCTTTCACCAAATTTAACGCCTTCGATCCCTTACTCTCCAGTTTCATTATTTCAACATGTTTTTCTAAACCTGCCGATCCTTTGTGGACAGGAGCCCAAGGTACAATAGCAACTACAAGATCTTTATAAATAGGATTTCCTTCTCCTTCTGTCTGTTTACCTTCTATGATTCTCTCAATCCATAAATATTCCTCAATTGAATTTTGAAACTTATAGTCACCTTTTCCGCCGTATTTAACATCTGTTTCCAAAAAGATCAAACCTCGGTGATCCCAAAGTGGATCTTTATTCTCGGCGTACTCATCGGGTCGAAAATTCCCGTACAAAATATGGCTTTCAGGCCAATTCAACACAGGAAGATGTTTTTTGGCATATAAATGAACATGAGAATCAATCAACGGGATCATTACGCTCACTCGGCAGGGCTGCAGGCCCACACTTTGATTTTTATAATTTTTTTTTTTAACCAAAAAAATTGCGGGGTATAAGGTGGGCGGGCACCCCACGCTTTCTGCATAATAGCGATAAGGGCCGCCTTGAATTTATTATATAGCGGATGGCTTGTCTAAAGATTCCGAGCTATAATTTAACATGTTCAATTCAACATCGAATGAGATGTTGTCCTCGATAAATGTAACCTTCGATGTTTTTTTCTTGAGTAGCATATAGAACAATGAAGAGGCAGTAAAAATAAATAGCACCAAAACTATTCCCTTGGCCTTTGACCCTGTAATCCTGATAATAATTTCTGTAGATGTAGGATATTGAGATCTATCTGCATTTGCAAGCAAGAAATCTTCTACTTTGATTCCACTATTGAGGCAGACATCGTAGTGGGACATCGGGATTGATTTGGATTTCAAAGCTGCAGGTTGCTCAATCAAGGTCACTGCTAAACCTTGGATCATGTGCCAATCTATATGGCAATGGAAAATCCATATTCCTGGATTGTCGGCTTTAAATCGTATTACAGCCTTCGAATAACCCTTTAAATTCACAGTATCTCTAATCATTGGATACTCTGGAATTTTCATCTCTTTCAAGTCCTTGCCATAGTAAAGTACTTGGAAGTTGTGTCCATGTAAATGGAAGGGATGTGTCATCATATCATGAGCACTGTCTATGACGATCTCCACTATTTGACCTTCTTGTATTACATAAGGGTTGATCGTGTTGAAATCGGTGTCGGACTGCATGACTCCATAAAGAACAGGAGTGGTCAGATCAACATAAGGTTTATTGTTGAACATGTATTTACCGTTCTGCATGTCAAATGCAAGGTAAATGCGCTGATCAACTTTTTCATATGCCTTCACCTTATCAAGAGGCACCAAATCGATGTCATTTAAAATTTTTAACAGTTTTTTATCTTTGATAGCCACAGAACTCTCCGTGGCGGCATTTTCATTGTAAATAAGCCAATTCTCACCTATAAGAGTTGACATCATCCGTTGTAAAATTTGGATAAATCTCAAATTCTGATTCAAATCTTTTGTGCGTAGAAGCACTCCGTATCGTTGACCAGAAGCTATGTATAATGCCTCCACTTCTTTTGGCTCGACGTAAACACCATCTATCTCCACAATCTCAAATGTATGACCTTCGACATATAAATATTGTGGCAGAGACATGGCAACGTTGGCTATTTGGAGATAATAAGTGGTGTTAGGCTCAATATACCAATTCAGATTTACAGTTTCGTTGAACAAACAGCTATCAGCAGATGGCTCAGATCCTCGGGCAAATTTTGCCGAATCCACTAATTGCCGTGACGTTTGGTGAAACCAGTCACTTATCGATAACGGCACGGCAACGTCATATTGGAAAGGCAGATTTGGATCTTCCACTATCATTAAACCTCTCAAACCATCCCCATATTGACCATGGCTATGAGAATGATACCAATACGTCCCCACTTGGTCCACGGTGAAATCGTATAAAAATGAATCCCCCGTTGAAATTCCACACTGCGTGAGCAGTGGAATCCCGTCCATATGTGGAGATCCTTGCTGCAAGATTCCATGGAAATGCAAAGAAATTGGTTCCGCAATATGATTAGTCACATTTATCAAGACCCTGTCTCCTTTTCTCAATTGCAACACAGGCAGCGGCCACTCATCATTGATGCTGATCACCTCTCTTTCTAATTTACCATCGACATTTTCCGTCCTATATCCAACATCAAAAACAAAATATCGATCCCGGGCATTCACCAATACGAAAACCAAAAACAAGACCCACAACTTCATCTTGGTGAAGATTTGTGAAAAATACCACTAAATATGGCGGTAATATGTAATATTATTATAAGGCGGCTATTGGCCAATGGCATTGACCCAAAACTGACAAGATCTTCGAGTTTTTGATGGGGAAGAATTACAATTGAATTACAGATACTACTTGATAACCACAGTGACCAAGAAGTGCCAAAATTTGAGTCTCGAAGCCGTAACTGGACATTCCACCGCCCCATGGCTCATCGCATATCACGTGACTTTCCGAAAAATTATGCAAAATTTTTCAAGTTTACTTGAGTTTTGTTCAACAGTATGTTAAGACAGACCTCGAAGGCCTTGTGCCGGGTTCTGTTATTACAGAAAAGGTTTACAACACCAACTCGTTCTTTTTCCCATTCAGTTCAATCTCTTGCTGCCCAGATTATCTCAGGTAAAGAACTCGCTGGATCTGTTCAGGCGGAGGCCTGCCTGCGCATCCGCCTGCGCCAGGCGGAGACTCCCGCCTTTCAGCCCCGCCTAACTATCATCCAAGTAGGCTTGAGACCTGACTCGTCAGCGTACGTACGTCTGAAACTCAAGGCCTCGGAGAGTTCTGGTGTTCTGTGTGACGTCATTAAGCTTCCAGAAGAAATTCCAGAACAAGAACTTTTGTCCAAGATCCAACTGTTAAATCTGAACTCAAAAGTTCATGGAATTTTGATCCAATTACCCCTTCCTGCTCACATTGACGAAGCGTTGGTGACCAATGCCGTTTTGCCCGAAAAAGATGTCGATGGGTTTGCACGATACAACGTTGGAGAGCTCGCCAAACGTGGGGGAACCCCACCTTTTGTCCCTTGTACCCCTGCTGGAGTCATGCGTCTCATCGAGGAGAGTGGGATCAATCTCAGGGGTAAAACTGCTGTAGTAGTCGGTAGATCTGATATTGTGGGTACTCCTGTAGCTGCTCTTTTGCGTCGTCTGGATGCCACTGTAGTCGTCACCCACAGATACACCGCGGATCTCGAATCTTTTATCCGTAAGGCTGATGTCGTCGTCGCTGCCTGTGGAGTTCCAGAGCTCATCAAGGGCCAATGGTTACGTCCCGGTGCTGTAGTCATCGATGTTGGAATTAACTATGTTCCAGATGCCTCACGTAAGAAAGGTAGACGTTTGGTAGGTGACGTTGATTTCAAAAGTGCAGTTGAAACTGCTGGTGCCATCACCCCTGTTCCTGGAGGAGTTGGTCCAATGACAGTTGCAATGTTGGTTTCCAACGTTGTCGAGGCTGCCGAAAGACAACTTCTGAGACAATTGGCTCCTGCTCTTATAACTCCTCTTTCTCTCATCCCTAAAACTCCAATTCCGTCTGACATCGACATCTCTCGTTCTCAAACACCAAAGGACATTGGCCAAGTGGCTCGTGAACTCGGACTCGAGCAGGGAGAAGTACAACCATATGGAAAGTACAAGGCCAAAGTTTCTGCCAACGTCTATGACAGATTAAAAGATCGTGAAAATGGGAAGTACATTCTTGTTGCCGGTATCACACCAACACCTTTGGGAGAAGGTAAATCCACCACCACTTTGGGACTCACCCAAGCTTTATGTGCTCATTTGGGTAAAGCTGCAGTTGCAAACGTCAGACAACCTTCTATGGGTCCAACTTTTGGAGTGAAAGGAGGTGCTGCTGGTGGAGGATATGCACAGGTAATTCCCATGGATGAATTCAACATGCATTTGACTGGAGACATCCATGCTATTGGTGCTGCTAACAACTTGCTTGCAGCTGCTGTAGATACAAGAATGTTCCATGAACTGAGTCAATCAGACGCTTCTCTTTTCAAGCGACTCTTGCCCAAAAAAAAGTTCTCTGCTGGTCAACTACGTCGTTTACAACGTCTTGGTATTGACAAGACTGATCCTACAGAGTTCACCAAAGAGGAGATTCGTCGTTTTGTCAGGCTCGATTTGGATCCTGAGTCCATCAACATCAAACGTGTTGTAGACGTCAACGACAGATTCTTGCGTCAAATCACCATTGGAGAGGCTCCCACCGAAAAGGGGTTCACTCGTAGAACAGGATTCGATATCACTGTGGCTTCTGAAGTGATGGCCATCTTGGCTCTTTCCAAAGATTTCGCAGACTTACGTGATCGTGCTGGGAAGATTGTCGTTGGAACTTCCCGCTCTGGAGAGCCAATCACTTCTGATGACATTGGATGTGGAGGTGCTGTTGCAGCTTTGCTCAAGGATCTGATTCATCCTAATCTCATGCAATCACTCGAAGGTGGTCCAGTGTTTGTACATGCCGGTCCATTTGCCAATATCTCCATCGGTGCTTCATCCGTGATTGCAGATAAGATTGCACTCAAGTTGATGGGTGGAGCTTCAGAACCTGGGTTCGTCGTCACCGAAGCTGGGTTTGACTTCACCATGGGTGGTGAGAGGTTCTTCAACATCAAATGCCGTTCTTCTGGTCTTTATCCTGACACCGTTGTACTTGTGGCTACAGTTCGTGCTTTGAAATTACACGGTGGTGCTCCCGATGTAAAACCAGGTCAGTCTTTACCAAAGGAGTACACCGAAGAGAATGTAGAACTTGTGACAAAGGGGGCTGAAAACCTTGCTGCTCAGATTCGTAATGCTAGACAGTATGGAGTTCCTGTTGTCGTTGCTGTGAACCAATTTGAGACCGACACTAAAGCCGAAATCGATGCCGTTATCAGTCTGGCCCTTGCTGCTGGTGCTGAGGCTGCTGTTCCATCCAACCATTTTGCCTTGGGAGGTGAAGGAGCAGTTGATTTGGCTCAAGCCGTGGTCCAAGCCTCCACTTTACCAAAACAACCACATTTCCTCTACGACCTCGATTTGTCGGTTCAAGAGAAACTAGAGACCATTGTCAAGAAGATGTACGGTGGAGCCGGTATTGAGCTCTCAGATTTGGCCAAAAAACAGATCGACACATACACAAGACAAGGATTTGGAAGTCTTCCGATCTGTATTGCCAAGACACAATACTCGTTGTCTCACGATCCTAAACTCAAAGGAGTCCCAACAGGATTTGTGGTGCCTATCAGAGAAGTCCGTCTCAGTGCTGGAGCTGGATACTTGTATGCCTTGGCTGCTGAGATCATGACCATTCCAGGTTTGCCTACGTTTTCAGGTTTTATGAATGTAGAAGTCGATGGTGATGGAGAGATTGAGGGATTATTTTAATAGATATAGATTATTCATATTCTGCCACCGGGTGTAGCTGTTATCGTGGCGTCATTGTCATTGTAATCGATCTGCCTCAACATAATCAGAGGATGTTTGCCTTGTTCTTGGAGTTCTCTGAAGATTTGAACTGGTTTCTCGTCCAATTCGAGAACTCGTTCCTGATCTCCATAGCATACCACTAAAGCGTATCCACGCCAATCATCAGTCAGAATACCATGACGTCTCATTGCATTTTGAAGAACTTTATAACATGGATCATCAGTCTTGGCTCTCAATTGTTTTAAAGGTTCGGAACCTACCAGGGTCAAAGTAGGTCTAGAAGGTGACAGAGGTGAGAATGTAGGAGATAATACTGATTTTCTCTTTGCCACTTCTTGTACAGGTGATGTAGATTGACTGGATTTTGCAGAATTTCGGATAGGAGAAGATTGTAAAGTGGCTATGGAAGATGAAGAAGGTTGACCAACGGAGAGATATGAGGCAGAAAATTTGGCGGCTTCTGGAGTAGGAAGAGGTTTATGGTCTTTGATCCATTTGAACACGGGTAATAAGTCACTTTTCAAACGGGTGAATTGTTCGTTTAACTTCTTCGTATCTTCTCCCAGTCGGAGTTTATCGGCGACAGATTCAAGCACTTGAACTGCTGAGATCAAAGTCAGAGAGTCGATTTTCAAGTCCAGTTCAAGATCTCGATGCTGCACAGAATTCTGAGCCATCAATTCATCGATCTTTTGACGCCATTCTAGTCTTGTTCGAAGAGATTCCATCCCCATCTCTTTAAGAAGATCACTCGTCAAATATTGAAGTGATTTACCATCAATACGGTGTAACAGGAACAAATCTGCCACGTTAGAATCTTGGTTTTTCAGCCAATTGACAACTTCGTTCACACTCCATTCATTCAAACTATCCAGATTCTCAGTACTGTCAAAATAAAGCGAACTTCTCGACGTCATACACTTTTTCAATCAGGTTTTAAAAATGTCAAAATTTTTGAATAAAATACTTTAAATGACGTAATGATAATCGATGAGATTTATGGATATTTGGCGGGAATCGATGGGTTGATGAAGTTACAGTTTTCACCTTATAAACAACAAGTATTTAATGAATTAAATGGATGCTCAATTACAGAACTGTATGTTGTACATGAAGATGAAATTCTTATATTCAGAGATGGTCTTCTTCAAATATTTTTGGAAAGTAGAAAACACAACGATGTGAGAGGACTTCTCTTGACTACGAATGATAACCATAGCGCGGTTAACAAGTTTGAAAATTTCAATACAGTGCAAGATGGGAAATATCTCTGTTCTTTATTGGGATCAAATTCTGCTAAACTTAACAAATCGAGTCTTTTATGGCATCAACTCAAAAAGAGAACTTTGGAAATAGATCCAAATCTCATTGTTGAAACTGTATTGTCATCTGCCACTCATCATCATAACAACTATTACTGTTGGGAATATGCAAGATTTTTCATCAATCTGGTGCCCAATCAAAACTTTGTGGTAAAAGTTAAAGATTTTTGTCGGAATCACATTTCAGATCATTCTGCTTGGTCTTTCCTCATATATCTCGGTCAATTGGATGATGGTCCCGATGAGTTCTATATCACCCAAGGAGAAAGATTTGGGTTAAAATTTGAGACGACGCCTTTAGAAATTGATTTGAACGATGTTGCACAATTCGTATCGTCGAGACTCTGTACGTCTCAAATTCCATTTCTTTTGTTCCATCTGATCCCTAGACTCATCCCAGTCAATTTCTACCACTCATTAGAACTTTACGAGCTCCAATACGGTCCCATAGATATAAGTCTGAATTTAGTTACACACACGGCGGCAGAGCAACTGTTGGTCTATAACAGACACAAAAAGATCATCCTCTGTATTCTGGGATCTGGAACTCATCATGCACTTTCTGTCCTGGCAACACTGGGAACACATTGAGAAACTCTTTTTCGGGTTCATCTCCTAAATCTTTGTACAATACATATTCCAAAGTTTCATCTTCTGCAGTTTGTGGTTGTGAAATTGGGCGGAAGAAATTCGGCACAAATTCAACCCCTTCTTCTAATCTCTTCTTTGCTTGTACACGTTGTTCATCTTCGATCTTGAATTTGGCATTCGTGGCAGTCTCATGATCACGACGTGCCAAGGCATCAAGAACATCTTTCCATAATTTACGACTCTCAATTGGTAATTGTTCATTTAAAGGACGAACTTGTGGAGGAAGAGGTTGAGCTTTACTACAATCGAAAAAGACACTTTCTTTCTTGGTCCTCAAATCTTTGATGTTCATCACCTCGTTCCATTTACCACTCAATTCATAGACGGCTTCTTTGTCATGGTATATCACACCTTGGATCTGGTTATAACCACCTGAAATAAAACCTTTCACTTTGAACTCGATAAGGGCATGCCATCCTGTCTCAGAACAACGTACTTCCATGGTATCACCTAATTCAAATTTCATCCGCCCAAACAAAATTCCTCTTGCAAACATGTTCGGTTGGGTAAGTGTATAGGTTTCATTTTGTTCCAAAAATTGGATTTTTGTGATACCTTCCATTTGAGCTTCAGTGGAATTACCCAAAAACTTACTCTTTGGAATCACAATTCCATCTACACGGATTTTCTCATCTGGGATCATGTAGAAATAACTTGATTTAGGGGGGTGATGAGATGTTTGTTCAGCCAAATAATAGGCTCTTTTGCCTTCTGATAAATCCCAATAACACAGGAAAACTTCTCCCAATACAGGGTTAAGAGGTTTTTTAACAGCTTTTGGGGCAATATGCCAACATGACATGTACCATTTAACCACTCCTAAGAACCTCAGTTCTGCAGTTGAACCATGTGCAGCTTCAATGGCAATCGATGGTTCTTGTAATTGGTTGGTGATCCTTTCTAACATTGATTTCCTTTCAAGGATAAACGTTGGCAAGGTGATTCTTGCCAAATCGCATCCTGGCCGGAGCTGTTTGATTATCTCGAGTAAAATGTTTTGTCCTTGATCGTCCACTTCATCTATATCATCAACATCTACAGTTCCATTCTTGGTGTCGTTTTTAGATGATATCTTAAGTTTGGAAAGTGAAGGCATGTCTATAAATGCAATTGTCCACTGGCAACAGGTTGATAAAATATTCCATTTGCTGCTGAAATTTAACCGCGGAATTGGGGGCTGTGGGGGTGAGTCAAAACTGGGGCTGTATAGTGAAAAAAAAGGGGGTTAATAGAGAACAAAGGGATAACAGGTCCTTATTTATCACTTAAGTATACAACACCTGGTAATTCTTTACCTTCCAACAATTCCAAAGAAGCTCCTCCACCGGTAGAGACATGGGACAATTTGTCGGCACCACCGAATTTTTTGGCAACAGTGGCAGTGTCACCACCACCAACGATGACTGTGGCTCCGGATTCGGCAGCTTTGATACAACTCAGTAACATGGCTTTGGTACCTTCTGCGAATTTTTCGAATTCAAACACACCTGGAGGACCGTTCCATACGATGGTCTTAGCACTGGAAATGGCGCTGTCATACAAAGCACGGGATTTGACTCCAGCGTCTAAACCTTGCCAGTGTTCTGGAATACCTTGTTCAATGGTGGCAGTTCCAACGTTGGCATCTTTGTCGAATTTGTCAGCGGTGACGAAATCAACTGGTAAGATCACCTCAACGTTGTTGGCTTTGGCCTTTTCAATCAATTTTGGTACAATTTCAGCACCGGCCTTGTCGAACAAAGAATCACCAATTGAAATGTTGTTCAAAACTTTGTTGAAAGTGAAGGCCATTCCACCTCCGATGATGATCTTATCAACCTTTGACAAAAGATTGTCGATCAATTGGATCTTGTCGGCAACTTTGGCACCTCCCAAAATGGCCAAAAATGGTCTCTCTGGGTTTTCCAAGGCCTTGGCAAAATATTCCAATTCTTTGGCCATGAGGAAACCAGCAGCTCTTTGAGGTAAATCGAAACCAACCATAGAAGAGTGAGCTCTGTGAGCAGTTCCAAAGGCATCGTTGACATAGACATCGGCCAAAGCAGTCAATTGTTGTCTGAATTTGGTAACCAGTTCTTTGGAAGCCTTAATTTTTTCACCATCTTTCTTTTGGGATCCTTCTTCCTCGATGTGGAAACGCAAGTTTTCCAAAAGGAAAACTTCACCATTGGAAGCACCGTTAACGGCGGCTTCAACTTCTGGACCGACACAGTCTGATAAGAAGGTGACTTTTTGACCCAACAATTTTTCCAACTCGGTTGCAACTGGTTTTAAGGAGTATTTGGCATTTGGTTCACCGTTTGGACGTCCCAAATGAGAGGCAAGGATGATGGCTTTTGGTTTCTTTTCGGCAACATATTTAATAGTTGGAAGAGCAGCGACAATTCTTTGGTTGTTGGTGATGGTGGTACCATCGAGAGGAACGTTGAAATCAACTCTGATAAAGACACGCTTTCCGGCAACGTCGAGATCTTTAACTGATAATTTACTTGATAATGACATTTCTATTGTAAGAATTATTCAAATCAATTGATTATTTATGAAAACTTACTTGTAATTCTACAACTGACTCCAATGGCCATCGAGCGCTTTTTATATCCGAAGCAATGAAAAAATCAAGTGAGGTTTTAAAATTGTGCAGCTACATCATCAGATTGATCAGTCCACGTTGGGGATTTACGGAAAAGGGAGGTTTAAAGTTTTAAATTTTTTACTGGGGTATAAAGGGGAAACAATTGAGTGCCCGTGATGTCTCGAAGGTTTAAAAAGTTTTGGTAGAACCTTGTTATCATCCGGATCTGGCCATCATCTGATGACACCTGCTGCTGCATTTGTCCTCTTGTAAATATGCGCACGACCTTTTAACCTATTCACGATGAAGTGCACGACCCCCTTTTCGACTTTTTGATATTTGTGCACGACGTTTCAGCCTGTTTATGACGATGTGCACGACCCCCCTTTTTAAGCTCTTTGCTATTTATGCACGACCACATTCTATTCTCTTGCACGACTTTTCATATTTTACAACTATCAACTACCGCCATGGACGTTCCTTCTGAACATGCTGATTCATTCAGCAGTAACCGCCCTGTACAACTCACAAAAGTTCAAATAGCAGGAGGAAATGACTTCAGTGATCAATTCTTCGCCAAACTTCTGTCTCCCCTTCTCGCTTCTTCCGCTCTCACTGTAGACCAATTGGTGTCGGGATGCCAACAAACAGCTCAAAATTTTCGTCAAACAGGAGTCTTCCATGACGTCAAAGTCCGGATCGCAGAAGACAAGGCACCTAAAACTGTTTCAGATCTTTCTGAACCTCTTTCTGTATTGCCCGTATCGGCTTTTGTCGAATTGGTATCGAAACCTATCAAAGCCGCTCATTTCGCTTCCATTGTATTTGACGATGGACATGTCTGTGGAGCTAATTACGAAAATTTGAACTGTTTCGGAAATGCAGAAGCCCTTAGAGCAGCTGTTTCATGGGATCGTCGATTTGATTTGAAACAAGCATCTGCTGCTGTGAACATTCCGCTTGCTCCTTGGAGCCAATTTGTCTGGAGTAACACTTTCCACAACGGAGGCCATCGGTACGCTTCGCACGACCAAGTACTGTTCCGCTCTGAAATCGGGGCATTGTGCACGTCCCTGGCCACTGTTCGTGAGACGTTATGGCAACTCGGAGCATCTGCTGGATTGGCTGTTCAACGTCTTAGTGTCACCAACGTCAGTGACAGTGCTTCTGATCTTGTCAAGGCAGACTCTGGTGATTCTTTGAAAAACTCTTTTGTACTTGCCGGTTGGGCGGACTCCCGCCAGACAATCGGTGGACTTCCCGTCGAAGGCTCCCGCCTCGAAATTGCAAACGAATTGAGTTCCACTCAAAGTGGCAGTTTCGCCAAATCTGTTGTCTCATTACAACATTTGTACAGCTTTACACCTTCTCATGCCGTAAGTGCAGGTTTTGAAGCCGTTTTTGGTGGAATTGTGGCATCTGGAAAGCAAATCCATATTGCTGACCGGTTTTTCTTGGGCGGGTTCGGATCGTTCCCGGGATTTGCCAGAAACGGAACAGGATCAAAAGACGGTAATGACCATATAGGGGGTAATGCTTTTTACAAACTCCAAAGTTCTCTTTTCTGGAAATTGCCCTTTGTCGAGCTGTCCAGACCACTTAGACTGGTGGTCTCTTTTAGAATTGGAGATGTGTGTAAAGACTGGCAACTGATCAGTAGTAAAAAATTGGACAAATGGCAGCAACAAAACAGTCTGAGTGTCGGTGTTGGAATGGTGTACAGATGGGGTACAGATGCCCAACTCGATTTGGCATATAATATTCCTGTTTCACGTAGAATTTCCGACACTGTCAAACCAGGAGTCGAATTGAGACTTCAATTAGCCCTGGATTTCTAATGTACATATTTGATAGACAGAAATTTTAACCTCCCTTCCCCTTCATCACCCCCTTTTGAATCACTTTTTCATCCTTTTTCCTTTTTATTTTTTTCTTATTTTATTGCCCTTTTCATTTTTTTTTGAGCCCCTCTCCGCATCCCTCCGCCCGTTCTCCGCCCATTTCCCGCCCAGCCCCGCTCATCCCCGCCACTTTTTAAACTTTTTTCAACTCTTGAAGGCAAACCACCATCATTGAATGCTCTTGCGATTGAGAATTCTGGCGAGAAACGTGCCAAAAAGACCTGCTGTCTTTGCAGCAAGGACTCTTATACGTCAACACAGCATCCGGTATCCTCTTTTAAGACAATACAATGCTTTTAAACTGTTTTCCACCTCTCGTTCAACGTGGTCTCCGATTAAACCAGAAAGAACTCCAAAAGACTCGGAAGAACTTTACAAACTGTTCAAAGACATCATCGATAACACTCCTCAGGAACAGCGCATCACAAAACTTCTGCAGTTGTACGACAAATACGACATCAAAGACATGTCGGATCCCATCATCTTCAACGTGATCCAAACCATTCTTCAACAAGACCTGCGGCTAGATTCCAAAATGGTATTGACTCAAATTTTCCAAGAATCGGTGCTCACTTATATCAAAGCACGTGAAGAGCCTCTTTCCGGTTCCGAGAAGTCTGAATCCAAGTCTAAAACCGAGCCAGAGATCAAATCTTTTAGTTTTAAGCTCGACGAAACCACTATTTTTCTCACTTTACTGGTCTTACTGGTATATTTCATGATACCAAAGACATCAGAACGTGAAATCACTTGGCAAGAGTTCAGAACAAGCTTGTTAGACAAAGGTTTTGTCGAAAAATTGACCGTAGTCAACCGTAACCAAGTCTTTGTAACCCTCAACCAACTCGGAACTAATCACATGATCGACCATACGGAATATTTCTTCACCATTGGTTCTGTGGACAATTTCGAACACAAACTCTTGAAACTGCAAGAAGAGAATGGTGTTTCTGAAGAGTTCAGAATCCCTGTCGTGTATGTCCAGTACGTTTCGCCTTTCAAGATCTTTTTCCAACTTCTGCCAACTGCTTTGATGCTCTATGGTCTTTATTGGATCACCAAGAAGACCGCCAAGAGTGCAGGAGGTTTGGGTGGTGGATTGTTTGGAGGAGGTAAGTCCAAAGCTAAGAAGTTCAACCTCGAAAAAGACGTCAAGATCAAGTTTGAAGACGTTGCAGGTTGTGATGAGGCCAAAGAAGAGATCATGGAGTTTGTCAAGTTCTTGAAAAACCCTGCCAAATACGAGAAATTGGGTGCAAAGATCCCCAGAGGTGCTATTTTATCCGGATCTCCGGGTACCGGTAAGACTTTGTTGGCAAAACTGACTGCAGGAGAAGCAGGAGTTCCGTTTTATTCTGTTTCTGGATCCGAGTTTGTCGAAATGTTCGTTGGTGTGGGTGCTTCTAGAGTACGTGATCTTTTCAAAACTGCTCGTGAAGATGCTCCATCAATTGTCTTCATCGATGAGATCGATGCCATTGGTAAATCTCGGTCCAAAAGAACAATTGGAGGGAACGATGAACGTGAAAACACTTTGAACCAGTTGTTGGTGGAGATGGATGGGTTTTCTACAAGCGACCATGTGGTCGTTCTTGCGGGAACCAATCGTCCAGACGTCTTAGATCAGGCCTTGATGAGACCAGGTCGTTTTGACAGGAAGATCACCATCGATAATCCGGAATTAGAAGGCAGAAAACAAATTTTTGCCGTACACTTGAGAAAGATCAAGCTTGGATCTATTGACAAAGAAGATTTGCAAGGCAGATTGGCCGCTTTGACCCCTGGTTTCAGTGGTGCAGATATTGCCAATTGTTGTAATGAGGCACTGCTTATTGCTGCCAGAACAGATTCGGATACGGTACAGTTGAAACATTTCGAACAAGCCATTGAAAGAGTCATTGCTGGACTTGAGAAGAAGACAAGAGTACTTTCACCTCAGGAAAAGAGAATTGTGGCATATCATGAAGCTGGTCATGCAATTTGTGGTTGGTTTCTTCAACATGCTGATCCTTTGCTCAAGGTTTCTATCATTCCAAGAGGCTCTGCGGCTTTGGGATACGCTCAATATCTTCCTCCGGACATTTATCTCTATTCAGAAGCTCGGTTGATGGACCGGATGACTATGACCTTAGGTGGTAGAGTCAGTGAAGAGCTTCATTTTGATAGCGTTACTTCTGGAGGTTCAGATGACTTTGAGAAAGTCACAGCCATTGCCCAAAGAATGGTCATTGAATGTGGAATGTCTCCTGCTGTTGGATGGCTCAATTACAACCAAGACAGAGGAAATGACATGACTAAGCCATACAGTGATAAAACTGCCGAGACTATTGACACTGAGATCCATCGTATTGTATCCGAGTGCTATGATCGTTGTAAAAACCTTTTGACTGAAAAAAGTGCTGAGGTACTGTTGGTCGCGGAAGAGTTGTTGAAAAAGGAATTCATCACAAGAGAGGACATGATCAGACTTTTGGGACCACGTCCTTTCCCGAATCAAAATGATGCATTCGACAAATACTTGGAAGGTAAACCTTCTGGAAGTGAACTGACACTGTAAATAGCAAATAGAATTCATTTTACAAATACAAAGATGCACAAAACACTATATCTCTCTTGATCTTCTCTTGTGCCTCGTACATTTTGGCATGCAAGGTGTCATCTCCAACGATTAATGCCGCATTTTGTACTTCACGGCACACCTCGTCGAGTCTCGTAATCACACGGACAATTGTACCCTCAGCCTCGGTCGAGATCTTCATAATCTCATTGAAAGACATACCTCTGGCCCATTCGTACACCACATTGACAAGATTGAATCTCTTTCTATCCAAGAAATCGGACTCTTCCCGAGTCAATGGAACCTGGTGTTTGCTGTATACCTCTAAAAGATTATCCATGATTTCTTTGATCCGAGTCTTTCCTTTCTCTAACTTTGGTGTTATTGCAGCCTCTTCTTCCCCATTATTGGTTCCTTCATAGACGAATACAGATAAAAGTGCAATAATTTCTTCTGGTGAGAAATCGCCCAAAAAGTTATCCAAAACTAATTCTGTCAATGCTAATTCCCAACCAGAATTAATCTCGCATGCAACTCTGCCTTTTAACACTACGTTTAACAGCTCATCTACAAATCCCATGTCTTTAAGCACTGCCAATCTCTGTTCGTAATCTGGTAAAAGATCCATGTTATCATCGCTTACTAACGAACGAAGTTTGGCTATTTGCTGTTGTAAATGATGTCTAGCATTCATTTGTGAATAATGCTTGACAAAATGAGAACATTGAAGAGCCGGTGATTCAATAAGGGATTGTTTCAGTTGTTCCCTTTCTTGGAGTAATTCGTGCAAATGAAGTCTAGCTGCCCTCAGGAAGGGGAATTCCTTCCATTTGTATTGTTGTTGCATGAGAGTGACAATATCTGACTCCATCTCCTTTATCAGTTGTTCATCTTCATTTAAGATGTCATTGATTCTGGCCCTCAAAACATAAATAGTGACTAAATCTATCTGATTATGTTTCACATTGACAAACGAAATAGCACCTGCATTAGGAATGATCTGTTTGAAAAACTTACGAACGAACCCCGGTACAACAGAAAGCCAAGGAACGTCTTTCTTTCTATCTTCCTCACTCCCTTCTAACTCGTATCTCAATACCAAAAAGCTCTTTGAACTAGGATTCGTACGTACCACAAATCCAAATCTTGATGCACCAGCTTCATCACGGTACACTACTAAACGGCCAGCTTTGAAAATTTGTCTGAACAATGGAACGTCAAAACTAGACTCTATGATACTCTTGGTTAGTGAATCGTATTTTTGGATGCTTGCAAACAGTTGTTCCATGCCTTCACATTCACAACTGTCCAATTTAAGTTCTCTCAACTGTTTCTCAAGATCTGCAATACGTTGCTCGTGCTGTGGAAGGAGAGATTGAGTGCTATTTTCACTGAAAGATCGTTTGATCATCTCCTCAACCCTCAATGCCTCTATACGCAAAAGGTTAAGGATCATGTTATAAGTCAACCGGAATTGCGATTGCAACTTCGTCGGCATGCCCAAGGCCACCTCTTTGAGCAGTTCCAGAGCAACTGGCTGATTATACAGCATCACAACAACTGTTCCTGTTTTGTCAAGACCTCTTCTTCCTGCTCTACCAGCCATTTGTGTGAATTCTCCTGGTAAAAGGTTTCTAAAATTACGGCCATCATGCTTTCTCAACTCACTGAATACAACAGTACGTGTCGGCAAATTCAACCCCATGGCAAAAGTTTCTGTTGCAAACAACACTTTGACCAAACCACGAGCAAAAAGCATCTCTATACATTCTTTCACTATCGGCAATAAACCTCCGTGGTGCACTGCAATACCTCTTCCTAGCATCTCTCTAACTTTCAAGATCTGAGGAAGTTCTCTGTCTTCTTTCTTGAGGATTGAAACTGCCTTGTTGATGAACATATGGATTTCAGATTTCTCACGATGATTGGTGAAATCAACTGAAGACAACGAGTCGCAGTACTCTTCACATCTCTTTTTTGAGAAAACAAATACCACCAGGGGAAGCAAATCTTTACGTCTTAAATACTGTATGACATTGCTCCAAGTACCTTTATTCGGTCCGTCTCTTTGGAAGAAAGATCTCGATTGGATTGGAGCTCCTCCTCTTGGAGCACCTCTGGCAACACCTTTAGAATTGGATCCACGAGCAGTGCCTCTGCCACCTCTTCCTGGCAGTCCACCTCTTCCTGAAGCAGCAGCTCCACCACCCCGAGTAGCTGTAGTGGTTGTGCTACCTTTGAGTAAGTCGACATGTTTTCTGAAAGCGGTCTGTTGGAAGTTACGATCGGAGTCAATAACTTTATAGAGGTCATTTTTGGCCCAGATGTTGATTTCTAAAGGAACAGGACGTTTTGGTGTTGAGATCACATAGATATCTCTTCTCTTTGTTCTACCAATCCAACTGGCAAACTCAAAAGTGTTGGGCACAGTTGCACTTAAGAGCACCAATTTTATGTGCAGAGGTAACATGATGATCACTTCTTCCCACACAACACCTCTCTCGATATCGTTTACATAGTGAACTTCGTCGAAAATGACAAACTCAACGTCACGGATGAGATCTGCTCCTCTGTACAACATAGACCTCAAAATCTCGGTTGTCATGATAAGACAGTTGGCTTCTCTGTTGATTTGTACATCACCAGTAATAAGACCTACGTCTTGGCCATCTTCTTTGAAATCACGGAACTTTTGGTTGGAAAGAGCCTTGATTGGAGAGGTATATATACATTTTGTCATGTTTCTATTGGCCATTGCAATTGCATATTCGGCCACCACAGTCTTACCTGCAGATGTATGGGCTGCAATGAAGACGGAGTCACCTTGCTCCAAATGGAAAACAGCCTCCTGTTGAAAAGTATCCAATTCGAAGGGCCACGTTCTTGCCATGTTGGGCACCAACTCTGCAAAGTTGTCAATTTTGTGATCCAAGTCCACCATATGAGCCCAGTTATGTTTTTCAAGTTTTGGTTTTCGAAGAGCCTCTGCAGAAATAGCCACCGATCCAATGACATCATCCTCACTTTTGAGTTCTGTTTTCAATGTGCTCTTGTCAATGACGTCATCTGAGCTCGCTGGAAGTTCTTTGACAGCATTTTCAGAACTTTGAAGTCCATCTAACAACTCTGAACTCTCTTTGATAGAAAAATCAAGACCTCTGGAAAGTCCAGGAGCTATATAGTAAAGGCCTTGCAGGTTCTTCACTAGACCCAGTTCATGATCATTGAGTTGGACATTGGAAAGGCCTCCAGGTTGAAAGGGTAAATTCTTGGTATCAGCTACAAAACTGCTCTGTCCCGTTACTCTACGGCCCATTGAAAGAGAATCAGAAGCTGTAGCACCTGCATTGGGATCGTAAACCTCATCAAAACCACATATTTTCCCATCAATTCCTTGTCTTTTGAACCGTATAGCAGTTTTTGCTGCAAGATTTGGAATCTCTATAAACCTATTCACTAAATCATTTCTATTTTCAGTTCTTTTGGGTTGTAGCACATCGAGTAAATCCCATGAAAGTTCTTTCGAAGGTACCAAATATCGGTTCTTAATTTCTGCCAATTTCTCGTCTTTTGACACACGAAGACTCTCATATGAGGTCTTTGTATCTGGAAATATTGATTCCTTGAATTGAGAGAGATCGAGCTGCTTCAAAAGCAGTTCAATGTCAGCCATTTTTCTGGTCTTGAATTCAACTTTTCAATTTTTCATTTTTCATTTTGCACTTTTTTTAGATGAGTGGCTAGTGTGGCTGGAAATAAAGGGATGATTGAAAGGGGGGTTTACAGATCATACTTGATTAAATAAAGTACTTACAACTCATCGTGGCTCTCATCTTTTTCGGCATCGGTCTTGTTCAATGGGAAACCGATGAAAGCAGCCAAACTCTCAAGATCACGCAGTCCTTTGTAGACAACAGGTTCCTTGTCACCTTCGTATAACACCAAAGTTGGATAACCAGTGATCTCAACGTCGTCAACATCGTTAAGAGTACCATCCAAATTGGCAACAACAAACTTGTCTTTGGCATCAGCATCTTTAGCAATGGTATCCAGTAATTCTTCATAAGTTGGAGCCAATTTTTTACAGTGACCACACCATGGAGCATAGTATTTCACAAGAACTTTCTTACCTGACTTGACGATATCATCATGGGTCTTACCGACAAGTTTGTAAACTGGAGATTCGGCCAATTCTTCCAGAGTTGGAATTGGTTCACTCTTGACAATTGGTTCAGCCTCGCCTCCCACAAAAGTGGCTACAAATGAGGCGATCTTTTCGTTCAAGTCGTCAGAAGATGGTAATCCGTATTTCTTGTTAGAAACAAGGTCATGGATGGCGAAAAGAGGGAATTCTTCCTCCATGTTCAAGTTACTTGCCTGTCTACCGAACTTGACAGCATCAATAGAGACAAAGTTGACTTTTCCACGGTGCTCTTTGGCCAATTTTTCCAAAGCAGGAGCTACTTCATCTCTTTCTTCGATGGTTTCGTGGAAGTAGTAAGCTATTGGAAGAGCAGCATCCATGTACTCTTGGAAAGTGGTACCGTCAATGACTCCAAAGAGAGGTTTGCTCTCAACAGCGATAAAAGTTTTAAGGGCTTCTGGGGTCACTTCGTCTTCAAATTCAGCAGTTCCATCCTTTCTGACAACGACATAGTTTGCCTTAACATCAGCAAGTTTTCCAACTGGTTTTTCAACAGACACAAAAGTGAAATGTTCGTTTAACAAGGCAGCCAAAGAATAGAAAGTGGTGTTATCAGCAGAGGATGCACCGATTTGAACGACAACGGTATCATCAGTATCCAAAACTTCGTCCAATTCTTCAGCAGTTTCAATTTTAGAAACAGGAGGAAGAGACTGTTTCATCATATAACTCACAATCGAGGCTTTAGTACGTCCACCTTTGTAATCTGTTGGGGTCTCATTTTTGAACACTTTCAAAGTTGGGTAACCTTGAACTCCATAAGATTGACATAAATCACGTTCTTCAGTACAATCAATTTGAGCCAATTTGATGTCCTTATCGAGTAAATCATCAGCGGCAGCAGCATAATTAGGTCCAAGATTTTTACAATGACCACACCATGGGGCAAAAAATTCCAGAAGAACAAGAGGATTTTCTTTGATGAAGGCTTCAAAAGTTTCACCATTCAACTTAACAACAGCAGAATCATCTGGAGCTATAGCAGCATTCTCATCACAAGAACCTAAAGCTCCAAAGGCTAAAACAGTAGAAATCAATCCAGATAACTTCATCCTTGTATTACTAAAGATTGAACAGCGCTTAACAATTTTTTTAGTACGTGTTCAAAAACCAAAACTGGAAATTTCCGTATTCAGAAAATTTTTCAGGGGTCGTTCCAGAATAGGATTATATTACTTGCATAGTAAAGTACAGATCAAATAATGTGTAAATGAAATTTTATTAGCTATGATAAGTCCCATGAAAAGGGTGATGCTATCTTTGTTGTGCTCAATTGTAACCCTTTGTCTGTTCTGTAAACCATCTGTTCGAGTGGCATTGTACGCTATAGGACAGTGCTCTTACTCTCAAATTTTTGTCATCTGTCACCATCACTACTCGTTGATCCAGCCGTGATACAAGACCTTGTATACTGCGTACGATGAGTTCATCTGCATTAGATCTCCAGTTGCTATGCGTTTCAAAATCAGACGTATCAGAAAGAGAGCTGGCCACTGTACCATCAAATTTGACGGCTACAATTGTGCGGGAACTTGAATAGTCCATATGCATCTGTCTTATGGCAATCACGGCACGTGTGGCAGCATCTGACACTCCTGGATCGGGTGATCTTCTCAACGACCGCAACTCTTGGAAAACTACAAGAGGAACTGCAAGCCGTACTGCATGGGCCACCACGGATTTGAACACGAGTCCAATATGCTTGAGAAATACATTTGTATCCAATGCAACGTAGCCTTCACCTACAGCACCGGCCCATTCACTTACCACAGACTCTTCTTCATCGTCTGCACTCTCATCAGAATACGTCTCCAGTGCATAGAATTGAGACGTGTGTAAAGTACAAGGGCCAGCTGGACCATGAACAAAATCAAACTCGGATGCCATCACGTCCCCCTTCCCAATGCAAGAATCGGCAACAGGACCAGGAACACGGGAATCAGCGAAAAAGTCAACTGTCTCCTGTGGTCCTGTCTCTGGTTGGCAGCAGAAGAAGCCTCCAGATTCAGAAAGCCAGAAGCCATTGGTACTTAAGAAACGGGCTAATCGAACGATACGCACGACCCGCACATCTTCTGCACCAGGAAATGGCCCCCCAATTGGTGTGTCAAATAATTCTGCCACCCCTGCTTCTGATATTGTCGTATAGTCCGTCTTGCGCTCCACGGCATCAAACCAAAGGGTTCCCCAGCATCTCCACACTTCAGGAAGAGTTTCCACAGGTGGAACAAGTCCTTCTAAGGCAAGATACAGCTCTTGATATGTTGAATTTCCACGTAATTCTGCCACAAGGTCATTGAGGTACCTCACAAGAGGATCCCAAGGTATACAACGCCAGACTAAGAAACGGATTGCGGATTCAGCATCAGTTCCTGCACTAGCCCTGACAACAGCAACAAGGAAATACATCCACACTATGACGTGCGAATAAGAAGCACGACGAGGTCCACGGCAATACGAGGCAAGCATGGTGGCAGAGAGTTGTATAACTCCTCTATTAATGGTGCTTAGTTCGGTCCACCATTGATCGGGTGCAAGGTCATCTACAGTTTCAAACTCTTCTGGAGCTGACCGTCTTTTACGTTCTTTACGTTCACGCCGCTCTTTGAGCAGCTCAGGAAGTCCAAAGATACGGGCAAGTGGATTATGGGCATCTCCAAAACCTGCCAAATGATCCACATTACAAAGAGCAAAACCACCTCCTTTTTGAAACCAAAAGGGCACCTGTTCAGACCCTTTACGATGTTCGAAAAAAGAGATGCCATTGGCATATCCAAAACTACGGGAATAGTTTGACACGACGCCCAACATCTCAATGTTCTCGTTATAAGCCGGAAGCAAGAGCACTTTATGGATTTTCACAAAGTCAAGAACTCCCAATTCCATTGCGGAAAGAACATTTCTCTGATTCGTGATGTTGTCCACAACCATGCGAAGATATTGAGGAGTTGGAACAAAAGCGTCGCTACAAAAGACGCTCTTTCCAATGTTCACAAGGGCGTCCAAGTTGTCCTGCTGAACTGTGGACATGTGATAATAGATCTTACCATGACCATATTGAGTCTTCATCGCCACGGCGTACCAGTACTCCGAGGCTCTCTTCCAATCGATGTACCTAGAAGGATACAAAGCGATAGCCATACGGCTCAAATCGCCGAGTTTTTCTGACCACCAGCCTTCCATGTCAAGACTGGAATCTGTGAGACAACTCACAATGTTGAAAGCATAAGATATGAAGGCAGCACAGATCTCGTGCTCGATGAAAATTGTCACGACATTCTTCAACACTTCCAAAAATCCGACAATGCCGTAAACCCACATCCGGCGTGGGATCTTGTAGATGGCCACGATCTGCCGTCCTGCACGGGCAGAAGCTGGCCGAAGTGCATAGAGAAGGAAATCGTAGTAAAAATCGAGAAGTGTGATGATGTTACGGTAGACGGCCCAAAGATCGGCAGATATCTCTGCTGTCTCATTCTGGAAGAGACGGTTGTTGAGCTCGATACAACCACGTTGGCATTCTGTCTCTAGCTTGATAATGCAGCGGTATGTCTCCTGGAGTTTTGCCGCGAGGAGTTGTTCTTCCTCCGAAATTGAGCGCAGTCCGCCTGTGTTGGGCAGGGCCCCGCCCGAGGTGGACGGAGCGCTGCTGATCGTGGGCAGAGCGGCTGTGGGATCTGAACTCTCCGGGGTCTGTGGATCATGCAAGTCTGTCTCTTCAGGACGAAGCATTCCTGTGAATGCTGGAGAGGCTGGAGGTTCAGCTCCACCCGGTGTAGGAGTGCCTCGGGGCTGTTGTTGCGACCGGGCCGCGTGCGGCGTAGATCGCTTCGTGCTCGGAAGCATTGCCTGTGAATTCTGCCGCTTCTGCGAATGCGGTGCGTAAGGCTCGAAAGGGCCTTGATTCAATGGCTCCGGCAACTGCTGCGACATGAATGCTTCAGATGCTACCGCTGAAGCTTCCTGCTCGTGAGCTGATTAATTTGTCCGATTTGTTTTTTGCGCCAACTTTTTTGCGCAGATGCGGAGTGCGGTGCGCACTTTAGCCATCTTGGGAAAGGGGTTAGTGTTTTACACTGAGGGGGTATTTATTTAATATCTACCACGGCCACGTCCTCTTGAGCGACCACCACGGTAACCTCCACGGTTCTGCCATTCTTGTTGTTGGCTCAGGTAAGGCTTGCGTTGTCCGTTATGATTGTTGTACTGGCTATTGTACTGGTTGTTGTACTGGTTGTTGTACTGCTGGTTAGAAGGCAGTTGGTTCTGACCAAACTGGCCCAAACTCTGCATAAGAGCCTGAGTTTGAGCAAAAGATTGCTGTTGTTCCATCAGAACCCATCCTTTGTATCCACCAACACGGATTGTGTACATAGAATCTCCGTGAGGACCAATATTCTGGCGGAAATCAGCACGTGAATCACCGTCATAACGTGTATTACGGTATCTCGATCCATAAAGAATTCCATCCTTGTCCTCTTGTGTGAGCATCCGAAGATGTGGTATGTATCCTGTGAGAATCATCGACTTGCAAAGTTTTTTCGTAGGCATTTCATAGTCAAGTGATAAAATGGCATCGTGAGATACCTCTTGTCCTGCAAACTTTGCAACACCGTCTTGTTCAAATCCAGCAGTTGCATAAACTTTACCTGCCAACCCTGTAGCTCCAGCTTTGAAGTCAATGCTACCTCCTTTTTCGTAAACCTCTTTAAATCTAGTGTAGTTCTTGTTGTTCTTGGATATCACAAGTATTTCACGTTTCGGTGTATTTCTCCTAGTCTCACTCTCAGTCAAAAACTCATATTTGGCTCTTACCAGCTTGAGTAATCTACTTTCATCAATAAACGGAAGTAATGGGATACCCAACCAACTCTGTTTTTTACCATTCATATCGATCTCAAACTCCTCGGGATAGAAATCAACAATAGGGGAGTCTGTGTCGGTCATCAAGTGACGGAAAACTTCTGGCAAAGTGTGTCCAGAGTCCAGAGGCATCACAGCCATCAATTGTTCATAGGGTCTAAAAGGTTCACCTTGGTCAAAATGCACCTCGATGGAGCTAAGATCGACGAAATCAGCAGCAAAAGGGGCATAATGGAAAGGATAGAACCAATTCCATGAAGCACATCCTTGGTTATAATACAGTAACACCCAAGAAAGACCTTCAATGTACAGTTTAACAACTTTGCGGCGGATATCCTTGATCTGCTCCTCATTTTCACACTTGAATTTCGTGGTGTAGTACCTCTCGTTGTATCCGGGCTCATGAAGTCGAATAGGGTCAATGTCGTCTTCGGCTACTTTGAGACGTTTCAGCGGTGGCTCTGAGTCTAAAGATGCCTTCAAAGCAGCCGCTGCACTCATGTTTGCCTGAGATTTATCAAGATATTCTTCAAGTTTTTGGTTTTGCATACCGGCACGAGAGATCTCGTCATTCATTTGAGCCATTTCGACGTGATTTAATTTCAAGCCTGGAGTCACATTTTCACCGGTTGTAGTGTAAACTTGAGCATTGGCAAGATTGTCTTGAATCTTATTAGCAGGAACTGCAGTTCTAGGCATTCTTTGGCCACGGCCACGTTCTCTTTCGGCACGACGACGGAAAATTCCTGCTTCTTGAGAAGCCAATTGATTCATGAGGATCTCGACTCCTGCCAAGTCAAGAGTACCGTCACATGTGAGATACCCCTTAAGCCTAGGTAAGACCCGCTTCCAAAGGCCCACAAGAGTGTCGACACCGTTGTCACGGACATCTAAAGAAGGAAGATGAGGAAGGAAATCGTTACCGACAAAGAAACACATGAATACCCAGTCATCGATGGCACGTTCGAGATCAAAGGGAAAAGAAAGTCCTGGAATGTTGAGTTCAAGTTCCAAGTACTCCCGTAATACATGGCTATGCAACCACAAAAACGGCTTCTTTGCATCTTGCTCGGCAATTCGCAGTTTCTCTTCCTCAGTAATGTTGAGTGCATCACGCATTTTCATTTGTCTGTTGTCCTGTGCAAAGACATCCTCACGGAGCACTTTGAAGTGGGGTTCATGACTCACAAGAGAAAGGAAAATAAGATCGGCGTCTAAGCCATAAATACAGTGTGAAGTGTTCGGATCATGTTCAGGGTCGCATCTCTGCGATCTGATAAAGTTCATGATTTTATGCTCTCCTTCTCCAGCCACTGTGGCGTCTGAGACAATCACCTGAAGATCTTTCCATCCTGGATCAGCACTCAACTTATAGGCGACCCAATATCTCAAACTGGCTGCCAATACGTCCATAAAAGGTGTACCTGGGGTGATCGCATTGGAATCCCATTTCTTCTTACCACGAACTGCCTCATTGATGGCCTCTCCACGCAGTTCCATCTCCAGTAACTCTTTTGCGGTCTCCTCGTTTTGGATACGAGCATCTTGAGCAGCTCTGAACCGTCTAGCACGCTGTTGATTCATCTTGGCTCTCGGGGCCACTCCATCTACGGCAATCATCAACAATTTACGGGGCCTCAGCATATTAAGAACTCTCTCTGTGTACTTGAAAACGTCAAGCATCATCTCTTCTTCGGTTTCTGGTGCCGGTTTATGCTCAGGATGCGAACAAGGATGCACTATACCGTTCATATCAAGGTACAAATTGTCCAACTCTCCATTGGGATTTGGATTCTCATATCGCAGTGGAAACTGTACCCCGTTAATCTCCTGCTCTTCTTCTTCAATAACAGGTGCAATGATTTTGGGATATTTCCGCGAAAGCCATCTGAAAAGTGCTGGAACTCCCATCCTTCAAGCTCTGTTCTTACAGTTGAAAATTTTTAGACTTGAAGAAAAGCATTTTACGAAATAGCAGTTTACAAAAAAATAAATCATAATTTGCTTGAAATCACCAGTTTACCCCACACAACCAAGATGGAGCGACGTTTCAAAGCCATTAGACGCCTGTCAGATCTTTGTGGATCAATCCGTGGTCTTTCTGGAAGCTCTAAATTCCCAAAGACCGATGATTTACATGACTACACAATCACACCATCTACTTATAGCTACCGTTTATCTCTCAAAGAGGAAGAGCTGCCCTCATCAATTTCCTCTAAGCTATGGTCATCGAGTGGGCTTGATCTTCTAGATCATGAAAGCCTCAATAAAACCTTCGGACGTTATCCATTGACAACTTTTGACAAGTTATACCGCAAATCCCAACTCTCAAAGCTGCCTCTGACTTACCACAAGAGACCTAGAAACATCAAAATGCTCTCAGGAGATTTCATTGAAGATTCCTTGTACAATCCAAAGTATGGATACTTCAGTAAACAGGTGGAAATTTACCATCCTGAACATCCTTTCAACTACAATGCCCTCAATTCTCAAGACGATTTCATGGAAGCTTGGAAGGAATCATACAAGCGTTACGATGAACAGCATGAGACAATAGACGAAAAAACAGGTCTGATTATGCAGCATCCATCAATTCAACTCTGGCATACTCCTACTGAACTATTTCAACCTTACTATGGTCAACTGATTGCTAGACAACTCTTGGTAAGCTACTTGCTAAACCAATACCCAGTTCATGACTTCTTGATATATGAATTGGGAGGAGGTAATGGGACATTGATGCTCAATATTTTAGACTTCATTGAAGAGACCTATCCTGATGTTTATAAGCGTATGAAGTACCATATTGTGGAAATTTCAACGAAATTGAGTAAAGAACAACTACTGAAGCAGTTTGGAAGACATCTGGACAAGATCCAGATCATCAACAAGTCTATCTTCCACTGGGAAGATGTCATATATGATCCTTGCTACTTTATAGCCCTTGAAGTTTTTGACAATTTCAGTCATGATGTGGTCCGCTATGATTTGGAAACTCTACAACCCCATCAAGGATATGTTGTCATCGACGATAAGGGAGACTTCAAAGAATTTTTCACTTCTGAGCTCGATGAGTGGACCTCTCTGTTCTTGTCTCTCCGGGAAAAGACTGATCACTCTGTACTCAACAGAAGTGGAATCTCCAGCTTCAAGAGTAATCATCCGTTACATAGGGGCTATTATTGGAGTAGGATGAAAAGCCTGGTGAATCCATTTCGAATGGACTTGAGTGAGCCTGAATACGTTCCTACTAGATTGCTTCGATTCTTCCAGATATTGAAGCACAAATTTCCGAATCACCATCTAGTTGCTTCTGATTTCTCTGATCTCCCCGATAGAGTGCCGGGGTATAATTCTCCTGTTGTGCAAACCATGTTGAACAGCCGGATGGTTACTATGGACACATATATGGTCCATCAAGGCTATTTCGACATTATGTTCCCTACAAATTTTGTACTTGCTAAAGATCTTTATAGACTCGTTGTGGGAAGGGTTGCACTGACAACATCTCACAGGGATTATTTATTGAAATGGGCAGATATTGGTGCTACAGAGACAAAGCAAGGAGAAAATCCCATGTTGGACTTCTACAGAAATGCTCTGTTTCTTTATAGTTGATAAAATTGCATGTTTATAGTGGTTATTTATTTATTACTTGGTAATATCTTACTGGCATTTACCCCTTAGTTGTTCAGTCAGCTTTTATAAATTATATATCAAGATTTTAATCTCTCAAATAAAGATTTCAGTTCTGGTGATCAGAAAGAATCTTAAATAGAATCCTACTCGTTAATGGACTAGAATGAACAATTCTCCTACCCAAATAGTTAGGTGATTACATCTCAAAGGTATTCTTTCATAAGACTTCACTTCATCAGGAAATAGGTAGTGCACAAAATATCAAATACGTTTTTTTGAAGCTATTATAATTTATATGAGCTTTATTAGTTATATCAATATTATACGTATCATTCAATTTGACAAGGAGCAAGCAGAAAATTCAGTATACGTTTGGCTGCTGCTTTGAACTAGTAAATACAATAGCAAGTTGGACTAGCACTTAAACTTGTGAAGTGAACAGCATTGTAACCCCAAAGAATGCCATTAACAAAACGATATGTACCGACCAATTTGCGCTAAATTCTAATCTACGTCCGGTCTTGTAAAACCTATGCTTCTTTGATGATGACTCTCGTTTGATTCAAAGTGTAAAAGTCAAACAGGTTGAGAAGAAAAAACAACTCGATCAGATAAAACAATTTCCATTTGATACGGTCTAGCTTTTTAAATAGTTTGTATCGAAGAGAGCAACACCGAATACTTTTCACAACTATCCAGAAGCAGCTTAAAAGATCTGCCACATACAAATCGGCCACTAGTGAGATACACCAGGACTAATGTAAAATATTTTTGAACTAAACTGTCATCCTCCCTGCATTTCATGGACAGTGGTCGACTACGTTACTTCTAACTGCTCCTTCTTTTCCGGTAGACATATTTTTAATAGTGCTTACTTTAACTTAGAAACTCTATACCTCGGCCCTTTTCTATATCATTCATGAGATCACTTGCGGTCTCTGGGGTACGCATACATTGCGATACCGTGCTTTCCAACGGCCCCTCATAGAGCATTACTTCTAAAAAGATGCAACGGCGATGGCAACCCCGGAGAAGATCTAAGAGCACCGGGTGCCGGATATCGTGTTATTATGCCTTCTTTTTGTATGTTAGTTCCTCTCACCATATTCGAATAATAAGAAAGAGGATGAGTAGCCTAGCTGAAGATTGGCTGTTGAAGTATAACTGCTTTCTCTTCTACTGTAGACACACTATTGATACTGCTTGCTCTGGAGCTTCCGCTAGACTCATCATCCTACTTCTAGATCATTGTTATATGTCGTGATTTGATATAGGTAACTAACTCGTTCTGAGTGAGCTGATCATATTCCTCTCAAGAGTAGCCTGCTATTTGTTCAATCACCTGGCTCTTGCTTCTAATTTATTACCATTAGCAGCCAGTGATACTAATAACACGCTCACAGCATTGAGAGAAATTATTAGTTAACATCGTACACTGTATAATTACTTTCGGAGGATTTTGCTCATGACTTATAACATCAAATTGAAGTTGATTAAAGGAGGGATGATCTACTTTAGTTTAGATCTAGTAACAGGTAGTATTAATAAAACTTCTATTTATTATAGAGCAACCAGCTCTTAAAAATTCAATAACCAGAAATATCTTTCGAAAGATAATTATTTTTTTCTCGAACAGTACCCTGAATAGTTCCCTTGTTTTACTTTTATATTGCACTGTTATTCGGGCGATAGGGTTGTATCTACATAAACGCTTGACTGGAAATCAATATAATAATTGGTAGATGGTATAATTTAGCTTTTACACAGTTTGGAGACCACTTTTTAATAAGCACGTATATCTATCTGATCCTAATACATTTGATTAATCCTATTCTTTGGTCTCATGTAATAAAACGAGCGTACTTTTCTTCTTTGATCCCTATTTTATTTACTTTGAGGTAATGCAGAACATATCTGAAAAGTTTTTTTTTTATGGTGTATAGTAAATAAAGCTCGGTATGTCTTAGTTATAACCTACCTCACAAACTCTGTGACTCAATCGATTGATTACCGTTTTATATCAAGTGGTCATGAATTGATAATCACTTAAAAATATCGTGCCATTAAGTTAGTTTATAACTACTATTTCTTTTGACTTGGACAGTACAATTAGTGCTTGCTGCTAATCTAGTCTAGTCTCATAAAAAAACATCCTTTTTAATCACCGAGATATATGGATCATAACACGATTTTTTCCATTTCAATATCTGAAAGTCTTTTTTCACTTCGATTACCTCAGTAACTAAATGATAAGCACTAGAGTCAATACGCTACAGCTTGGAGAGGTTAAGTCTTATGCGTTTTATACATTTCTTAGTTCTTTCGCCGATGGAATCACCCAATGCGTTGTGATCCGGCTTGTCAATCATCGTTTTTGAAAAAATTCCTAGAGAAAACACTTCAAATGACATTACTTAATGTGTACTACACACCAGACAGACACTGGGGTAGACTCAGGCGACTTACAGTATTGAGTAGAAGAAAGAGTTTTCGATAATGAATTTTGAAATGACAAAAATTGAGTTATGAAATTCGTATTCAGGGAGAAATGAAATTCCTTAGACTGAGCGTGATTGAGAATGAATTAATAATCGAAATCAGAAACAGTGAGATCTGGGTCAATGAAATAGATTTAATAATTTTGGGAGAATACGAATTGAAGAAGAGTAAGACAGCTCCGAAATTCATAGTGTGAATGCAGAAGGAGCCCGATTAGGAACGTGTTTGCTGCAGAAGCAGGACCAATTATAGGACTCGAACTAGGAATGATATTCATTACAGTATAAGTGAACACAAAAAACAATCAAATCTGTCAGTAATGTGATGTCCGCTTGTAATCATTTCAGACCCACCGAGTTAGGGTGGCGAAATACTAAAGTGCATATAACTATTTCTTTTCCCTTAGAAAATGCAATAGATTTTGTCATTTCTTGTTTTTTCTGATCCCTGGTAGTGTTGTCGTTGATACCTATGTTATTAATCAATTTCTGTAATTTTTGATGCCCCAAATTCTTTTTCTTAAATATCTCACCAGACATTCATTGTGAGGACTTTCACACCCATAGAACAATACAAAGGTCACATATCTTTTGCATGGCATATCTTTTGCATGGCTTCATGTTAAGGTGAAACTCTTGCTTTGCTGGTTTTTATGGACACCTACAGGTCCAATCATCGTTGGTAAAAAATGTTCCTTGAAATATGAGTTGGATACCTTTCTTCAGTTGGTCTTTGTTCTTCAAAAGACGTGTTATTGATAAATCTCCCCCCGTGAACTCCCAGACTGAAGGCTTCACTTCTCATTTATTTGAGTTATGAGAACATCTCTACTCCTTCCAGGATTTCATAAAGACTTCTGTGCACTGCCTGCCACAGGCTGATATACAGAGTTATACCCTGCAAAACAATTCGAACTCATAACTGGTCTCGAATACGATAGCTAGGCACACATTGTTTTTCAAATGAATGTGAAATCTGTACTGTTTTAACTTTAAGAATGAGGATACAATCAGATGAGTTTCTCCCACGAAAGCAGGACTTTAAGACAGGAAGATAGGAACGGGCTATATGTCCTCAGGCTCGAAACTATTAATCTAGAACTGTCTCATGGCACTTTAAATATGAAATGTTCGCCTTTTCAAAGCTATGGGTACCCAGAACGATGAACTGAATGATTCTGAGGGCAATCCTATATAAGCTCAGTGTTAAGGTATTTGCAATAGGATGAGTTTGCTTATGGACAATTATCGAGGATAATCAAAATCAAAACATTTGTATAATTCAATGAGGATAACGAAATGGGAAGAGTCAGTCAAGAATATTTTAGTCATCTTGAAGAATTCCCCCTTATTGAAGAAATGAAAGAGAAGAAAGATCAATCTGTTTTATATTAGCAGCAATTAAACTTCAATAAAATGTATTTTGTAGAAGAGTGAGTTAGGTTTCAACATCACCATATCTCTCATGTGAAAATGCTCTAGTGGTGTCTGAGACTAGCCGGTGTTTGCTTGGATAATCTGAATAAGAGCTATATAAAGCAGAAGAGATTTCTACAGTACTTTTCAATAATTTTTTACTTTCTTAGCAGAAAGACGACGTTACCGATTTCTAAGCTATTCTGAATGCTACATTTAAAACTACTTTGGATATACCATGGAAGAGTTTCAATACCTTGGAGTGATTAAAATATTTTCTGGGATCTTTTTCTCAATTTCCAGAGTTAGGCCCTTTCCCAAAATAAGGCAATATCTACTTTATATACCTGTTGGCAATTTTAATGGTAAGATTTGTCCACGGGAGGAGGGGATTACTGTATCAAAGAAGTATTGAATCACCCTGGCTCAAAAAATTTGTAGGGAAATATAAGATGTCATTTTAAATTGCAAACTTCCGTTGAAAGTATCTAATACCTGCTCAACATGAGAAATTATGACTGTTGTAATTCGCCCACCAATGCTTTTATCAATCTCAACATTGTATCAACACACAATTTTGGAATCTTCTGCAAGTAATTGTGTTCTACCGGAGATGGCTATGGATTAAATGAGACTTCATTGGTCGCTTTAAATTTCCAGAAAGAAAGCAGATTGATATTTAATCTATTGGATGTTCCGTAGCGGCTTAAACTGTTAATTCTCTTCTCTATCATATGCTACATTTTTAAAAAACTTCTACATATACTAATTGATTGTCATAAACAGCAAGTACTATTAAGTAGCAACATGACTCCATCGAAATCAAGAGCAGGTATTCTTTAACAAAGTTTTTTAACTTTGAAATACTTGAAAATCCTTCTTCAATTGAAAATTTTTTGAATGTAATAATGATTAATCGGAACTAATCTAAACTTCGATGCGTTACTTTTGTTGAAAGATCGAATTATTTGAGCAGTTCATATGGACAGCTTTCGTCAATTCATGGCCTGTTGCATGGCTATTCCGTATGATGAAAGTAAAACTGATATGGTGAATTTTCTGGCTTGTTTTTTTGATACTCAACTTCTCAAAAATTTTTGAAAACAGATTTTATATCGCAGTTGATGAAAGTCCATATTTGAATCGCAGTTGAGGATTTTTTTTTTTTGAGTGGTCAAGAAACATCAATGTGGGTGGTGCTGAGCGTTTTGAAAAAGATTTTACGTCTTGAAAAAGCTGCAAAAACACGGTGAGTGCCTCATGGGCTTAAAGGATCCTTCCTATCTCATGATCCTAAAATGATATAAAAGAGTGATGGTGGCCTGTATAGTTTATACTAAGAGAAAGTACAGATACTATTTGCAAAAGAAAAAGGAGCACCTACAATTCAACATTAATTTCATTCGTATTCCAAATTATCCCAATCCCTTATTTCTTTTGATCAAAAACTTCCCCACACTGCATTTTCTACCTTATAAAGTTGTTGAGATGTAGTAAATCTTCAAACTTTGAGTAAAGCACTCTATCCAGAGTAATGTTGACATTGATGTGAGTATTCTTTGAGAAGAGATGGTTCGTAGAGTCAATAATTTAATAAGCACTTTTAGTGATAAACTCTCTCTTAAGTAAAAAAGTTTTCACTAATCATAAAAAGTATACTTGACTTGCAGGATATTGAAGGACATGTATACCCCTGAAGATACCTGAAAAGGGATCTTGGGTGATCATGGTATTCTGAGATCATGGTTGCCCTTCAAGATTCAGTTTTGAAGACCCTGTTTCAAACTGAGCAGTAATCTATTTCACTCTTTCACACTTCCTAGAATTTTGTGGAGCTCAGACATATCTCATGTCTGCGCTGGGTACTCAGCTCGAGTTTAATACGTAAGTCTAACGATCTGAATCTAGCCTATGGCCAATAGAAGCTCTACTGTAGCTAAAAAGTTACCAACTTGTTGAACTTTTACATTGACCTGTACTATTTTCAGATCTACAAACGAAGTAGTGTATGAGTATCGATTACTGGAAGCTTTTTTATACTCGAAGTCGAGGGACGTATAAATATTTGCCAGATCCTAACATCTTGGGCTGGACTATACCGCGTTTATATGCTTTTCTCTCCCGCCTGTAAGAAGTGGATTGAATTAACTCGCTTTGTCAACGGATATAGAATCCTTCGTTATTGCACAGCTTGTTTGCTTGCCGTATGTTGTATGCCATATGTTAGGTTACTTAAACTTCCCCTTTTTTGGGTTATATATATATAAGCATTGCAAAGATTAAGATGCTAAGTGATATCATGAACAATGAACGGGTCGAAATACGACGAAATATGTACCAGGATCTATTTGCGAACGATTCAAGAACAAAAGATATGTCAAGGCTAAGTAGATTGGAATGATATAACAGAAGGGTAATCTGTATGAATGTATAGAAGGAGAAAGTAGTATATCTGAAACCTTTATAGAACAGGAATCATCCCTTTTACACCGTCATCCTTGCTCAATCGATCCCATAAATTAAACTATTGATTTTATGTTTTCGTAAAATGCTATTTTTATTATCCCCAATTTTTTCGTACTCTAGAAGATGTATTTGACTGGCCCATAGCGAACCACCGGAACATTTGACAAGTCCAAAGCTTTCACCTTTTTTAGCAACTATCCAATGATTCGGCTATTTTTCTGATACTATTATCAAAATCTTCTCACTACGAGGGTAACTTGCACATGAAAATGCTTCAGGGTTCCTGAGAATCAGATACAACACGATACGATACGCATTAAAAAGTTTTTTCCTATCATTTTATTTGAGTTTTTGTATACGACTTTTTCATTTTCCCTATTGACTGATACTGAGTTGAATTGAGAACAAAATAATGACGAGAGAAGGAGGGTGTACTCGAAAATTGGTGAAAGTCTGTTTTTATTCAACTAAGAAATTCTTTGGTGAGTGTGTTCAATTTTTTTTATATAGCTTTACTAACCTCAAATGTGAACTAGTTCAGTTATATGTTAAATATCTTTCAATTAAGATTTCTTCGAAATGAAATTTTTGAATGTAAACCTTAGCAACCTCTTGGAAGCTTTTTTTGATATATATTTGTAATACTCACTTTAGATTGGGCCAATACAATTAACGATTACCAGACATGTTATTTCAAATATTGACCACTGATCAAAAAATTTTCCCGCGCAAATTCAAATTTGGAAACCTGATCTTATTTAGCGGAAGGACTGGGTTCTACAAATAGAGATTGGAGTTATTCATGGAGCCAAAAGGGTGGTAAAAATGCTTATTTCATTGGAATTCAGACCAATAGGACGAGACAAACTTTCTTTGAGGCGTTGATAGGACAAATCTCTTATCACCACCCGCACGATCTGCAATCAGTTGAACACCGAGAAAAATTTTAAGATAAGAACGGTTGTGGGGCACCAAGTTGATTACAACTACCCAATTATGAAAGCGGATTTATTGCTGAGACGTTTAATTCAATTTCAATCTCCTCGTGGTTTGGTTCATCAACAATTGTTATTTCCTAAATAGGCAATGAATAAGGTTTCGATGCACCCCCTTCGAGTCTAGCTTGGTCTATGTTTCAGATTGAGAACGAGTTGAGGCTCCAAAAGAGCTAAGAAACGAGAGACTAAAATGATATTTAAGGGGACTGAAATACCTCCTTGATATCCATCAACAACTACAACAACAAAGGACTTTTATTATCAACAATGCAACCAACTACCATCACTACTTCTGCTGCTGCTCCAAAGGAAAACAAAGAACAAAAGGATAACTATGCTTTTGCTTTTGGTCAAATTCTTCCAGGCTGTGTCATTGCTTGAATGACATAGGGGTTTTTTCTTCAAGACTTGACGTTTTGACATTTCTTCTTGGTACCAAGTATTTCGCGTATACTTTATTTTATTGTTTATTCTTTCTTTTGGAATGTAGACAAGCTGCTTGAGCACTTGGTTCTTCTTTATGTAGCATTGTTCCCTTTTGATCATCAGTTGGCTTTGGAATGAATCTCGAAAAGTCGATCGTGTATGTTATATCAAATAAGGGTTTGCTCTGCCAAGAGCCATGGAAGTGTCTTTCAAGCCAAAACATCATCTTTGAAGTCCGAAGATATTGCTCAAGCGAAGTATGTTTTCAAATTCTCTTAGTTCTAAAGAGAACTGTAGCTGATTTTATGAGGAAACAGGGTTTTCATCTAAGGTCATCAACAGCGAGTGGATAAAGGGGATAGCATAATATTGGCATAGAATCGGTATATAAGCGACACTTCAAAGTCCATAAATGCATGATTATGACATTGCAGCAGTAGATCAGTATAAAGATCGAACATTAGGCTCGCTTTTAGAAGGAACACCCGCTACGTTCCATTCGCACACAAAATATTGGCAAAATTATCCTCCTTTCGCCAAAGTCACCATCACTTATATCAGTAACAGTAGCTTTGATTGGCTTCTCTCCCTTGAAAATAGATCGCTGTTGAGACAATACTTCGTTCTTCTTTTCTAGTTCCTAGACTTTCGGATCATCACAGAGGTAAAGATGACACTGTCTACGACGCAAATCGCATTCATATATGGAAGGGGGGATTCATAGCTTTGACAGTGCTGGAACTGGGGAAGTCATTCATCTGGTGTCATAAAACGGTCTATGAGTTGGTTATAACTGAACAAAGTCCAGTACAACATATTACCGGTTATAGAAGGGAACAATCAGGAAATGGAGTTTTGAGGCCATTGCCGAGCTGCCTATAGGTTAACTTCATATCAGTAGAAGGCAAGCCTCATCACTATATTCTGTTTTGTAACTCATAAATTAACAAATCATACGGGAAAGTGAATCTGAAGTTGTGGATGGTACCTGATAGATTTGGACTTCAGACAGTGGAATCAGAGCTATCTTTTGCAACCATTTACACATCCTAACTATATCATATGAACGACAAAACCCCTTCCTATATTACCACTGCTTTATCACAATTATAACAAACTATTACAGAATCTTCTGACGTGAGCAAGTTTTTAATCTCCAGTCCTCATGAGTCGTGTGAGAGTCATGAAATCATCAAATGAAACGTCTTGACCGCTTGAAAGGGGTAAAATTCTTCTCTCATTAAGACAGAACTCATTTTTAGACCAATCTCATATACTTTTATCAGCACAAATCACCACAGCTAAGACAAAGTCTTCTATAGAAGACGGAAGGAGCTTGGGGAGGAAAACTTATAAAGCAGTCCCAGTGTCGAGCATGAAAGATCCAAAGGTATATATACTTGATGAAAAGAGATTCGTAGCATCTCTTGAAGTTCAATTTGGTCATGATATTAGAGTCTGGAGACCCTCTCGAATACGAACTTATTAGCAATAGAGCCAATCTTTTCTATATAAAATTCAGTATTATCACCATCCTTGAGATATTTTGCAGGCTCGAATCCATGACCTACACCCAGGGGAGTGCCAGTAAAGATCAAATCGCCCGGTTTTAAAGTTGTTCCTTGAGATAAAAATGAGACAAGTTCGAAAACTTTGAAAATCATATCAGATGTGTTTGAGGATTGTCTGAGTTCTCCATTTACACGTGACTCGATTTTTAATGAATTGGGATCCTGTATGATGTCACTGGACACTATTGATGGACCAATAGGCGCCCAAGTGTCAAACATCTTACCTGTACTGAACTGAGAACCACCCCTTTCCATTTGCCAAGTACGCTGTGATACATCGTTTCCAATGGTATAACCAAGTACATACTGTGGTGCATCTTGTAAAGAAATATCTCTGCCTTCTTTTCCAATTACAATCACCAACTCAACTTCATAATCGACAGCTGCAGGGGGCAATTGAGCCATTTTTGGCACACGAACAACGTCAAATGGACCTGTGATCGAGGTGACCGGCTTATAAAATAACACTGGGTATTTAGGAATTGGACTTTTGATTTCAATTGCATGTTTACGGTAATTCATTCCAAGCAAACGTATAGTACCAATATCAGAAGTGTCCAATGGAGAGAGAAATTTTTCAATCTCTTGCACCTCATTTGTCACTGTGTAACTACCAAAAACATCACCAATGATAACATAGGCACTCTTGGCTAATGAAACGTCGTTAGTTGTCGGCAGAATGATGGCATCTCCATAATATGTGTCACCATTCTTGGCAACAAATCTCACCAATCTTTGAAATTTCATTTTGATGTACAACTTTTGGCTGTTCACTGGTATAAATCTGAGATCGGCAAAACCTATTTTAGGAAAAAATAGACTATATATTGGAATACTAGGAACTACATATATAAAGATTGAGTGGTTTTGGCGATAATTACTTTTGCTGTATTATGTCAAAACTAATCCTTTTGATGAAAGTGTCACCTCTTTTGGTTAGAATTATATCATTGACTATTTAAAGTTCTCTCCTCCTTGTAGTACTCCACACTTCGCAACGAACAAGCTTACGTAATCACAGATTGCATATATTTGCATAAGCTCGCTCACTTATAAGGCCATTTAGGGGCTGTTTATTTCGGTTTTTTTTGAAGGGCTTTCTTTAAATAAGGGGTTATTTTTTAGGGGCTGTTTGGAAATTTGAAGCTCATAAGAAGAACATTATAAAGAATTGAATCAGCTACAATTTGTTATAATGTATAATATAAGGTATAATGTTTAATGTATAATGTATAAATAAAGTCCTAATTTTCCTCTTCTCTCACAATATAAGCCAGAACTTGCTCGATTCTCAAATCTGCAAGGACATCTCTCATGTTAGAGTAGCTCCAGTCTCTCTGGTCGATGTTATATAAATGTTCATCGATATCAACCAGATCATAACTGTAAGCATCATAGAGCTCTCTTTCTGAGTTCAGATGTGTCTTAACTTTCAATGCAGACTTCAATGGCCTTTTCCAAATCTCCTTCTCTAATTCTACATTCGAAGTAATTTGGGGTTTGAGATGCTTTCTTGGATTTTGTTCACTCAAACTAGACGTCAAAGCTATTTTATCAAACACTTGGACTGAAACTTCCTTGGCAAATTTTAATTTGGAAGTGACGGGCATGGCTGAGTTGGAAGGAACCACAAATCTTTCAATTCCACATAATGCATCGTTAACAATTGAGCTCAGACTGTCTTCTTTGGATCTGAAAAGAGGTATAATGAGCTGAAATTGTCTGAAAGAAGTTCTTAGTGTGACCGCACTAACAACGTCAGAATACTTGATCAATTCAAAAGCCAGTTTCCAACGATCCTTAACGGTTTGTTTGTCTGAACCCAAAGGTTTCAAGTGGTGAAAGTCTTGGTACAAATATTCTTCCATCTTGGCTCCAGCAGTCCTATAGTGATTGGCAACTTTTAACCTTCTGCATAACAACTCCAGCGGTGTGGGATAGAACCAAAAATTGATTTCTTCGAAACAACTTTTTTGCTCCTTTGTAGATGATTCTTCTTTTTCCTCAATCGGAGTAACTTCATCAATGACCAAGGTCTCTTCTTTGGTAACAACTTTGAACTCTTCACTTAAGTGTCGATCTTGAGGGGCCTGAAACTCGACCCTAATAGTACCAGACTCCACAATTTCGACAATGTTCAAAGGTCTGTTAACCTTAGGAGAGATCCACCAATCACTAACAAGTTTCCAAAAGAGTTTGAGAAGCTCAGTACTAATTTCAACTTTCAAAGGGGCAACTTGAGGTCCAAAAAATATCTGTGTTTTGTGTTGTTGGGTGGCAAATGTGTTTGTGACACAAATCCAAGGTTCCAACAATTTGGGGTAAGAGGACAGGTTCAGCGGTAAGAAAGACTCATTTCCAACGATTTCTTCAATTTGGGAAGAATTCCAGATCTTGACCAGAGACTTAGGCTTCTTCCTAGACTTGAAAACTTCGTTGATTTCTGCTAACAAAGTCTCACGAGTGACCTCCCTTTGTGAAGGAGATTTAGCAATAGCTTTCATGAAATCCCTCAAAAAAGAAGGATAACTTTCAATACAAGTGAGACCAGTTTGGGCGTTGATAGCAGAGAACAATGAGTCGAATCCTGTTTCACTGAAGGAAGAATTGGAAGTAGTTGGAGAACACAATTGAGTGCCTACTCCAATCTTCTTGTCATACTTACCAATTGAGACTTTCACAGGGGAGAACAAAGAGTTGATAAAGGCGGGGGTGATCAAGGAAATGGAAGTAGTTGGACAGTACAATTGAGTACCTACTTCCATCTTCTTGTCACACTTACCAGTTAAGACTTTCATAGCGAGGAACAAAGAGTTGATAAAGGCGGGGGTGGCCAAGGAAACAGCAGTAGCTGGAGCGAACAATTGAGTACTCACTGCAATTTCCTTGTCACGACAAGTGGTTGGAGCCAAGACGAGATCCGTACATGGCTCGGAAGCTGGTTGCTCTTTGGAAGAGCGGAAATGCGATCTGAAGGCAGCTCTCAAACGCTTACCCCTGTGTTTTCTCAACGACTCCTTAACTTTCTCTTTAAAGGAGCGCTTTGGGGTAAGATCAATTTCGAGCTCCTTAACATCTTCTGGGGTTACCAGAAAGATGTCAGAAGGCATTGGTGCTGAATACAACTTGGTATGTCTGTGGAATAACATTCTTAAACAAACTTGATTGTACTTTTATGATAGAGAATAGAATATTTAGACCGGCTTTTTATATTACACAAACACCCCCTTTTTGTGTAAACTAGCATGTGATAATTTGAAAACCAATATTATTTCTTTGAATAGAGCCAAACTGCCTTTAAAGTCTCATCTTATTTCAAATTAGTTTCTTCTATTTAAAATAATATCTATCTTCTGTCCTCATCGCTATTCTCACTATTGTTTTAACCCCATTGTACCCCCCCTCAGAATCATTTCTCATTTAGCCCCTTAGCAAAATACTAAAATCAATAAAGGTAGTGTACATAAACCCAATTATCTCATCGCAAAATTTTCAAATTTTTCACTCTTTGAGATGACCTTTAAAAGTGAAAGTTAATTGATCTAGATGTCGTCATTTACTTGTAATTCTTGTGCTTTGGTGTTCCAGAGATCCGAAGATCAACATGATCATATGCGCGGAGAATGGCATAGATACAACCTCAAAAGAAGAGTGGCCCAATTACCTCCTATAACTGAAGACGACTTTAACAGTAAAGTAGCCAGTATCAAACAAATGGAGGACGAAGAGGCTGAAAATGGACCTAGAAAGCTGAAGAAAGATACCAACAAGACCTTGACCAAAAAGGAACAAAGAAGGAGAGAAAAAGAATCGTTGGCTGAGAGAAAGAAGCTGTTACTTGAACAAGCAAGAAGATCCATGATTACGTCATCTCAATCAACATCTAGAGACTTAGAGGTACAACCAGATTCAGAAGAACAGGTTACTGAACCAGACACACCAGAGACTTTAGAAATAACTGAGGAAGATCTAACGAAACTTAAGCTTGAAAGCTACGAAAAGTTACCGGACAATATCTGCTTGTTCTCTGGAAAGCAGTTTGATTCATTTGATGAATCTTTGGAATATATGTTCAAAAACTACGGTTTCTACATTCCTGAGAAGTCTTATTTGGTAGATAAGAAAGGATTAGTGGATTATTTGCTGGAGAAGATTGCTTTAGGTAATGTTTGTCTCTGTTGTAATTATCAAGGAAGGTCATTAGAAGCTGTAAGAGCCCACATGATTGCTAAACGTCATTGTAGAGTGCCGTACGAGACAGAAAATGAAAAGTTGGAGATCTCAGAGTTTTACGATTTCACGGCTACATATGACGACAAGCTCTTGCCTAAGGAGAAAGTTGTCACAGTGGAAGGAGATGATCAAGATGATGGTGAATGGGAAGATGTTTCTGACGAAGAACAAGATGAAGACGAGGAAGAACTGCCACAATTGGTGTCTTATGATGTTGGTCATGAATTACATTTACCTTCAGGTGCCGTAGTGGGCCATAGATCTTTACAAAGATACTACCGCCAACATGTATTACCTGAGAGAGTATTATCGGAAGGGCAAGGTACAGTTGTTGCAGCTGAGACAAGACATTTGGCGAAAGCGTTTGATAAGAAGGAGCTGGCACTTCAAAAGAGAGTCTGGAGTAGGGAAAAGAAGGCAAGCGATATCAATGATAGAAGAGCTGCCAAATTCATCAACAACCAACCACATTATAGAGATCAATTGTTGCAATAATTGCATTATATACTTCTATTCAATAGCACATAATCAAGATCAAGGACACCACAAAATCGACCCCTAGAGTCATAAATACATACCAACTGCCAAAGTATAACAATTTTGGACTGAAAACTGTCCAGATGAACAAATGGAATCTTAATAGGTAACAAGCGACTAACAAGCCCAAGCCCACTATGGAATAAAAAGACATTGTTATCAACATCTTGTAGTACAAAAGATCATATTTGTACAATTTCAAGAACTGTGCATATTCCAATAAGATGGACAAGTTACTCAAACTCCAAAAGATTGGTGCAGACCAATTGGATGTGAATGTTAAGATCCCACAATATATCAAATTATATTCTGATAACCCGTTGAATGCGTTTGTCAAGTCGACTGTTGACAATGAATTGGTGTTACCCATACTGAAAAAAGTCAAGTTTTGGATCAAGATATTGAATGATGTGTATATGAGCGATATCTTGAAGATGTTTTGAGTCTTGGCCTTGTACAAGGTTTTGTAAAGCATTTGACCAAACACATATCTCAAAATCACAAATACACCAAAGATTATCACATTTCTGGCTGTGGACTGGTTCAAGAGGAAGAATGTGACGAAATTGGTGATGTCACTGAAAAAAGTCGTCTTATTCAAAACAGATTGCTTGTTGGTGATACTCATCACTATTCTGAGTGATAAAAGACTTATCAAGGTGTAATAGAAAAGAGGAAATAAAAGTCCAAGAGTCATTTTCAAATCTTGAGCTTGAAGAATCTCTTGGGTCCACAGAATCAAAGTCAAATGAATATCAGCAAACGAGCCATTTTCATTTTCCATGTATAAGGCAATGATTTTCACCAAATAACCAAGTGATGCCAATGTGAAAACCACCATGAACATAACAACTTCAATCTTTTTCAACATTTGAAACAATCCACATTTCTTGTAGATGTAGAACAAAAATATAAAGTAGAAGGCCATTATTAAGTTAGGTAACAAACCTTGTTGGTCGAGAACTTTACCAACTTTCAAATTTGACAGAAAGTTAAATTTTTGTCCTGAATTGTTCCAACCTCTTATTAGTCTCAAACATATGAAGATGACCGTCGAGTTCAAAAACATGTGAGAAGGCTTCAAATAAATCATCAAACTGGCCATGAAAACAGTGGTAATCCACCACCATACTTGATACTCCTCTTCTATCAAAGAAGATCCGAAACTCGTAACTCCCACTAAAATACAGGAAGACAAAAACAAGACTGCAAAGATTTTGGTGCCGCTTTTGGTCAGTTCTCTAAAAAGAAATGAAACGATCAGTATCGACGATACCAAATAGAGCACCAAACCTTGATAGATATCTGAATATCCATAGTCAGTGGCTGCAGATGCCAATTTTGATTGGCATAATTGCATAAATTCGACTATTTTGTCCTCATCAAGTGAAGTCTGAATTTCATACCAAAGATTAGAAATGACTTCATACTCAGTGGAGTTAGATCCAGACAGTGACAATGCCTTGTCAAACAGATGTTCAACAAGTTCTTTCATCTGTAAAGCATTCTCCATGAGCAGTCTATAATGGTAGTTTCCTGGGAAGAGATCTTTGAATCCTTTGAGTAAGACGCCGAGGTTGTTCTTTGGAATCGGTAAACCCAAAAGAGAGGACAAAGTAGGAACCAAATCGATCTGTTGGACCCTGTCATAATAGCTAAACTCTTCATTGAGAGCCAAAGGCAGATCAACTTTTGACGAGAATTTCGGAGATGCCAATAAAAGCAGAGCACTTGTCTCCCCCAGTGAAGAACCTCCATGGTTTCCAACTTCATTCATGCCATGATCACCCAACACCACAAATAATGTATTTTCGTGCGTCTCAATATGGTTTGTGTAAATTTTTTGTATAATTGAATCCATTTCTCGTTGCTTTATAGGCATATTAGGTGATGTAGGACCCCCTTTATGGCCAATATGGTCTAAACCGAGATAATGCAAAATTAAACAGTCCCAAGAATCATCTTGCAATTGAGAATCTAAATGTCTCGTAACGTTATTATCAACCTCAGTGAAATCAGCAACATAAAAACTACTTGTACCTTCGGATTGTGTGAAGTATTTGGGGAATAACTTGATCCACGTGTCATCGCCAAACATATGTATGGTTTTGTTGGCATTGTACAACTGTTTCACCCAACTATCTTGATCACCTAAAGTGGAAGATGTATCATCTTCTGCAATGTTCAAAATCAGATCCAAAAAACTAGGTGTAGAACCTGTGGTGATACCTTTTAATCTAGGTAAAGTTACGGTTGGGGGGTTACTGAACAGGGTGAAACCTAAAGCATGACCTTGACGTAGTAAAGAATGCACGAAATCCATTTGAGAATCTTCTGAAAACATGAAATCACTTCTCATTGCATCGATAACCATGATAACAACCTTGTCAAAAGGACTTTGACCATGATCAAGTCTGTTATAACCATCTCCATGTAAAACCACCTTACTAGGGAAAAAACCTTGAACAAACAACAAAAATCCACTCAATTGCAACCCAGTAATCAAACAAAGTAATATCCATCTCCTCAAACTTATCAACATGGTCACTTTTCACTGTCTCATCCCAAGTCCGATAAATTCGAGAATCTCAAAATTGAAAAATTGAAAAATTGAGAAAAAAAAAAAATCCAAAAAAAATTTATGCACGTCATATTTTTAGTGGTGGTTGGGAACTAAATTTGAGATGTTTAATAGGAGTGGGTTGAGGTTATTTAGTGTATATAGAACTGTATTGAAGGATCCAAAGTTCAAGCCTTCCTTTTTAAATGGGAATCAAGGTCCAAACTCTTTTATTTCGCAATCTGGACCTCCAAAATTACCAGATGAGGAACAGGATGAGTTTGAAAGACTTCAGAGAATTGCAAATTCTCAAGCCCTGATTGAAGAGTACAATGAGACTGTTTTGAACAACCCTACGAACTCAAATCCTGATTTCTTGGAGAATGAAAGAATAGCACATGCTTTGGGTAAATCTCCTCCTAATCTTAAGGCTGATATTGGGGGATTTTCTCCGGAATATTTCAAAACGATTCCCGAATTTGAAGGGGATAAAAATCCAAAGACTGGAGAGATTGGTGGACCCAAACAAGAACCTTTGAAACATGGTGACTGGTCTTTCAATGGTAGAGTTACCGATTTTTAAAATAGTGATTAATTATACATTTCTTCCACCTGTTGTAGTCCTTCTTTGAGTTGCAATTGAACCAACTCAACAAGTCGTTTTTCACGTAATAAGTTTTGTCTCACTTTGGAATACTTTGTATCTTCAGAAGTTGACATGATTCCATTGGTACAGAGAAGTTTCTTCATGAATTGAAGTTGTTCCTGTTGTTGCTCGGCCTTCTTCTTGAGTGAAATCCATTTTTTATCAAACGTATCAACTTGCAGCACCCATTGTTTCTCTTCTGTACTCAAAGGTAGGTTTTTACTACCCAAATCAGCTTTTTGCAGGGCTTGATCCAATTCCTTGAACAACTTTTCAATACGTTTCAGTAAATCGGCTTGTTTCAATTCAGCCAGTGCAATCTTTGATTCGAGTTGAACATTCTTATCTGTTTGTCTTTGAAAATAACCATCGTCAAACTTGTTCAATATGGAAATCTGGGAAAGTAATTCTTGTTTCTGCAGAGCAAGCCTTCTATGAAGACTCAAACCAAGTTTTTGCATCACTGAAATTTTCTCCTTCATGATGAATTTGGTGATTTTCATCAATTCTTGTAAAGAGCTCTCATCCTTGAAGGATAATGGATAAGTTGCATTTTTGACACTTGAAATGTCATAATCCGGACTTGTCTTGACTTGTTTCAAAAGTTCTTTCATGTTGAAAAGAGACCAATCAAGTTTTGAAACATAAGGTGATTCAATCAATGTGGCATTATGTTTCACAGACTTGAGTGTTAAACGTCCAGTTTTACGTTCACCTAACTTAACTACATCAACTTTGGACCGACTCACATTTACGAGTGTCAACAGTTTACCAACCTTTAAAATACCTGCACCAACAGTATCACCTGCTATAACTTCCAGTTTTGAACCAATACGAGTCACATCAAACTCATTTCCTGATCCTATAGCATCCGATAAAGCCAGCCCCCAAGAACTTATATCAATCATCACCAATTTGGACCCACTCTTAACCACAAATTTATAAAGATCAGAACCAATATAACAAGGTCTCCCTTCGGTGGAAACAAGTTCAAGACTCACCAAAACAGTTTCATCAACTTCGGTCTCACTACAAGCTTTTAAACTATAAGGATCTGTCCATTTCATGATTAGATCTTGTTCTTGTAAAGAGATCAAACAACTTCCATCTGTCCATAACGTCACAATCAAATCTACATTTCCACATCTCAAACTACGGATTTGATGTCCGTCAAAGCTGTACAAAGATTTAGGAAATGGAGTCATGGTAAAAGGTCCTTGTATTTGTAAATCATGTTCCAAAACAGGTGGAGAAATTTGTAAAAACTCTTCGAGAACCCCTAAAGAGTTCATTTTCACAATTTTAGGCGCTTTTGATGCATCTTTTAATAAAAAAGAGACAAATTTGAGTTGTTGAAGAAGGAGATATCGACGAAATTCCTCCTCCAGACTTTGTAAAAGAAGTGTAGTTTGATCAAAAAGTGTCTGTAGAAGCTCACGACGAACTTCAAGAGTCCTCGGAACAAAGGGAAAAAGAGCCCAAACGTCTCCGTCTTCATTTGAAACGTATAAAGTCATGGAAAGTGAGGAATCTTGCAAATATGAGCCAAAAGTGATGGACTTAGGACTTGAAATTACATTGGAAAGACCAAAAATTTGCAGTTTCAGACCCAAATTGATTTCCTGGATCAGGAGAGGACCATAACTGATGTCAAAAGTTCTTAAATAACCATCTGAAGACAAAACTACGAGCTCAGAATCGTTTTTTGATACAGGATTCCAAGTCAAATCCAAAATTTTAACTTCTGAACCATAAATTTCCAGTCCAAATGTCATTGCAGAGACTGCGATTTCATCAGAATCGAAATTTGTCATGAAATCTGGACCTGGAAGTGTTAAAACAGCCAAATTTTCGGGATTATAAGCAGCTAGAAGCGATTTATCACCATTTAAAGCCAAATTTTCCACTTGAAATGACACCAGAGCACTACTGAGTACCTTATATGAATGTTTATAGCCATTTAAATCACCACAGCGAATGCTGTTTCCTACGCCAAAGAACAACTCTCCATCACCTCTAGCCAGTAAAGGGGCATTAGAATGACCTTCAAAAGATTCAGATTTGAATATAGGGTTCAATGCAACATCAGAAACAACATCTACAGTCTCATTATTAAGACTCATTGTTCCAAACCAGCCCAATTGACGTTTCAATAGAGATTTAAAAAGCTCATCTTTTGATCACATTTTTAAAAAAAATTTAAAGAGAAAAATTGATAATTAGCGCACGACCAAATTCTAACACTATGTAGGAAGTATATTATATGTACATGGAGTCGTCATGTATATGAAGGCTCAAGGTTGATGAAGATGATGTAATGTATGTGAGGATGACTGAATGGTTCAAGCATTCAATTTCAGAGTGAAGTTGTTCAGTTTGATTTTGGCCACATTCAGTTTACGGAGCAGTTTACGAGCTTTTCTAATAGGATCAGCATCGAGTTTCAGCTGTTGAGCTTTTTCATCGATCAAAGTCCATAACCATTCTGGATATTCTTCATCTTTAAGAGCCACTGGTTCTTTACCTGCTTTCTTCACTTTGAGGTTCAAAGGAGTGCCTTCTTTACAAGAAGATTCTAACAGCATTCTACTAGTCAGAAACTGTCTTCTGGCACCAACCAGAATTCTATAACTGATTCTTAACATTGGTCTCGATCTCAAGAAGCTGAATGAAAAATTGTGAAAGTGAAAAACGGCGGAAAATTTAACTGCCAAATCAAGAAATTCCTTAAATGAAACAATTGATAAAAGAGTAGACAGCCCCAATTACCCCTTTTGACCAACGACGACAGATCCAAAGAACCGGTGGTTTTGAACGGTTAGAAGAGGTATAGAGAAGAATGTCAGAGCGACAGATGCCCTTTAAAGGGTTAAAATTCTGTTCCACTTCTGTTCCTTCTGAAATTCGACTTGAAATAGTGTCTAAAATCAAGGCGATGGGCGGTGAACATTTTAGCCATTTGATGAGCGACGTCGATGTACTTATAGTAGGGGATAGAAACACCGATAAGTACAAATATTCGGTGAAGAATAGACTGGACATCTCATTTATAAGGCCCAGAGCGATCTCTGAGCTCTATGAGAGCTGGTTAAAGGGCGAAGAGGACCTGAATTTGTCCATTGAGGCCCACAAATTACCGGTTTTTGACGGTTTAAGCATCTGCTTATCAAGAATAAGTCCATCCTCCGAGCGTATATCCATATCTTCTCTCATCGAGGAGAATGGAGGTATTGTAAATGATTCTTTAACGATAAATAACTCTTGTGTAATAGCCACTGAACGTTCAGGAAAACGATATGAGAAAGCCCTCGAATGGACCATTCCAGTGGTACATCCGAAATGGCTCTTGGACTCTGTGAAACGAGACGCTGCTCTTGACTACAAATACTACGAGATCGATAAAGTACAGGATATAGGTCTGGATTCATGTCTTTGCTGGACAGAATTGAGTAAAAAATCAATTAAAGTTGTTGATGAAGAACGTACTGTGAAAGTTGTCAGACGTAATCCGGAGTTGTGGAGTGAGATCATGGGTTCGATCCGGCGCACGGAGCCTCAGGTGGATGCGTGGGCGGACTCTAAGCCGGAAGAGGCGGCCGCCGCGCAGGCGGAGAAAAAAACAGATTCTCCGCCCAAGAAGGCGGAGCCAGCCTCGAGACTCTTCAAAGGTTTCAAATTCAACCTCCATGGGTTCAGTGCCTCACAAACTGCGACGTTGACATCTGTACTTGAATCACATCTTGGGGAAGTGACTGAAGAAGCCAGAGATGTCACTTACATTATTGTGCCTGCATCGAAACATACATCTGTCACCCCTCTGGCTGGAGTAAAGATGATAACCGAAAAGTTTATAGAGAGATCACTTCATTACGGCAGAATCATGGACGACGCCTGGGGGAAGCCGTTGAAGAACATACCACAACTTGGCTTGAAAATCTCCACAACTGGATTCTCCGGAATCGAATTGTTGCATATCGAAAAATGGATCAAACTGTTAGGCTGTGAATACTGTGAGACACTCACTTCAGGTCGTGACTTGTTGATAGTTAACATATCTGTATTAGGGATCACGCCAAAGAGTCTGCCGCAGCTTTTCATCAAACATGACGAGTTCTTGGCTTGTCCAGACTCGAAAACAGGACTCTCTTCCACTAGCACAAAAATAGCTGCATGTAAAAAATGGGGGATCCCAATTGTGACTCTACTGTTCCTTGCAGAGGCCAGCACAACAGGATCTTTACCTGCTATAGCAGATCCTGCTTGGTGTATTTTCTCACTCAAAGACGACCAACCTTCCAATTTACAAGACTATATAAAACAATTAGGGGTTACCGAAAAAGGGGATAACACCGAAGTCCCATCTCAAAACGGGTCACCACAATTACCTTCACCGGTGAAAAACAAGAAACGTAACTGGGGTAGACTCATCGGCCGTGCTACAGAACGTGAACAGCCAAGTCTAGACTTCACCGAACCCGAACCACTGCAAGAACCTTCGACCCAAATCTCGTATAAGGACCCGGAACCTCTGCCTAAGCGTGGGCGGAGATAATCCGCCGAGCACCCGCCCGAATTTTTTTGCCCTTTTTTTCACTCCGAAAAACATTTTTCAACACTTCAGCACCAGCACGATGTCGGGAAGACAGGACTATATCTGCAGACCGAAGTACCAAAACGATCTTCCGCCACCTCCCAGTGCACCTAAGCTGCTCAAATACACCACTTTCGATGCACATAACTCTCCAAAGGACCCCAATCTCGTGTCTGCCCTGTTCCGTAGACAGAACTTTCGCTCGCTCGTGCCCTTGACTCCAGAAGCAGGAATGCCGCTCGATCTCGTCTCAATCCCAGGACTTATCGAGACCAATGACATTGCACACATGATGGGTGATCGTGGAAGGTTCCAACTCCATCCAGACGACCTGGACCTTTTGGCAGATCCACTGCTCAAATCCAAATCTGCCCCGGTTTCCTTTTTAAGACGTACACAGTACATTGCCGAAAGATCGAGTTCTCCTGTTGCAGCCCGTCCAACACGTCATCGTCAAGAAGAAGAACCTTCGGGTCCAACTGCTCAAGTCCGTGCTGTCGAGGCCACTTTTGAAAAAGCCCAAAAATTGGAAGAAAATCCGGCGGAACTCGTCCACCCGCGCAGGCGGAGCCTCCGCCCACGCCGCGTGTGGAATTTCCTTCCAGATTTCGCAGTCATCGATAAGAACTTTGTGGGTGTAAAATTCCATGGAAGTGCCTCTGTGGCTAGAGCACTGGAGAAATCCGGGAAACCACTTCCTGCTCCTCTTCGTACCGCTTTGTTCAGACCTGTTAGTACTGCTCAAGGAGACGAATGGGTATCGATGTTCACTGCAGATGAGTCCACTTCGAAGAATGTACAACAAATCTTGGACGATACAAAGGAAAATGTACCTATTGACGATGCTAGTGTGCTTGACGAGGCTCAATCTCATGTTTTTAAACACATCAGAGACTATGACATGACTTTCAAGAGACTCGAAACGGAGAAAGAGTTTGCAGTGGACTTTGATAAAGATTCCAACACTGCATACTTCAGACCGATCAGTGGGCGTATTGACTTGAAGAGACGTCGTGTGACCCCGGCCTTGGCTAGAGTAGTGCAGGCACATGCTGTTGACCGGATCGAGTTGGGTATTCGTGAGCCAACGACTTCTGAAGCCATTCGTCGTGACAATGCTCGTTCACAATATGATCCTATCAACTATATCGAACAAGAAGAGGAAGAAGAAGAAGGAAGAGAAGAAGAAGAAGAAAAAGAAGAAAAACAAGAAGAGGAGAATAAGGAGTAGACTTCAATACATGTATCATTATTATAAAAATCTTTCACACCATTGCCATACGTTGTCTTGAACTTGAAGGGATTTTAAATTCTTCAAGTCAAATTGATCAAGTTGTTTCAGCTCGTTTAAAGAGATGTTGATTCTCTTCACCTGTAAGAACACATCATCTTTACATACAGCAGATTTTGGCATCATCTTGGTCACTGCCAAATTAGGTCTATCATCCATGTTAATTGAGGCATGTAGCACAGCACTACAAAATCTCATTATATCTTGACAATCTGGGAGTTGTTTGAGATCAACAGGACATGATGTGAGTTGTAATTGTGATGCCTTTGAGTGGTATTTACAAGGATTCAATTCGATATTTTGACATAATTCAAAAAGCCAATCGATACGGAAATTTGGCAGACTTAAAACCTTTCCATAGACAGAATTGGCAATATAAACCACCAAATTCTTTGCCAATTCATACTTCAGGACACCAGCAGGATACTTACTACGGATCAGCAGCTTCAAAAAAGTTGGCAGATCAGGAAATTTACGGAATTGGGTCTCTAAAGTTTCTGTATCCCCAATATCGGTTAAGCCGAGTTTATATAGAACACCTCTTGTATCACACCAAAAACTTAGACAACGTATAGCATTGAACACTTCATCAGCTTCTAGAGCTTCAATTCCATATAAACTGAAAACTAATTTTCTCAAAAGAGGTATCGCTTTGGCTTTTGAGCTAGCTCCGTCATGCGAGGTGTGGAAAAATTGTACTTTACAGGCACATATGAGTAAAAGTCCATCATTAATGTGCTTTTTGGTGATCTTTGAAGAGAGTTTCAGCAGTTCCAGAGCACCAGAAAATGGGTCATATGTCAGATCATCCATCGAAGTTACATGATTTCCTTCTCTAAACCATTTATTCAACTCGATTTCTCTAGCTGCACCCATGATTGATAAACAGAGGTCAGGAAAGACATTGAGAAGGTCATTTGAAAATTTGCCGAGGATGTAGTATGCTGAGGTGTAGGAGAAGTTATTTTTCAACTCTTTATAGTTTTTTGCAACTATTAAAGACTTTTCAGGTTCAGAGATGACTTCGAATTTGTCCTTATTGAGACGATATTTTCGACCTGATCGAGTGAATTGAATCTTATTTTGATTTTCACTATACTTCAAAGACTTCTCCAAAATACGATCGGCAACATCTATTAAGTTCAAAGAGATATCCTGGAGTACCATATTCGATTTACAGTTTAAAGAGATGGTCAGATTTGGGTTCAGCATTTTACGATTGTTTACATAATCAACAAATTTTTTTGAAGAGATGAGCAAAATACGAATTATAGAGAGAAATGAGCATTTTACAAAAGGGGTCTCGTCGCAGGCTTGGCATGCATATTGATGTGTTCTGCAGTTATGTAATAAGTCAATGCAACTTTGACATAAAACTATTGAAGCTTTTGACTATCAACAATCGTTTACATTAGTAATCAGTACTTCTCTGGGTTCTATTCGGTGCCGCACCGTTTTACTTCATTAAAGTTGCGCACGCGAGACAGTCTTGTATTAAGGTCTTAGTTCCCAATTAGGATTTATGTCCGACCGTTTAAAAGTTTGCCGATAACATCTTGAGCGAATTGTAAAAGAGCTATCATTCCAAATATCGATCTATCTCCTACCCAAAACCTCAATCAACCCATTGATCACCCTTATCGGACTTCAAATACCAAAATTCAGTTCTTACCCCTCTTTGCCTACCCCATCTCGCAGCCGTTCTCGCTGTTTATGCACGGACTAAAAAAAATATTTAAAAGATCGAGATCGCCAAAATGAGAGATTAGATAAAAAAAAAATGTCAGTACCAGAAGGAAGAACTGAGAATGACGTTGAAGCCAATGTCACACATGTTTCCAAACCACTTGACGAGAAATTGAGTGATTCTCATTTACACCAACTTACCGGTAAAGCTTTGATCACAGTGCTTTTAGGGATGGGTGCGGCCATTTTTTTTTCATTTGTCGATCAGTCCGGGGTCACTGTTGCCTTGCCTGAAATTGCCGACTCTTTAGGAGCTCAGCAGACAATTTCTTGGGCGAGGCACCGCTAATTTGATTGCAAATACCGTCTTCCAGGTACTTTTTGGAAGATTTTCCGATATCTTTGGACGCAAATCCACACTTATAGGGGTTCTTATACTTTTGAGTATAAGTGATCTTATATGTGGATTTTCGAAAAACGGTGTCATGTTTTACATTTTCAGAGCCTTTTGTGGTATTGGACAAGGAGGTGTACAGAGTTTGACGATGGTTATTGTGTCAGATGTCACTACTTTGAAGAATAGGGGTAAATACCAAGGAATATTGGGTGCTTTTATAGGTCTTGGAAACAGTTTGGGACCATTTATATGTTCAGCATTTGTTATCCATTCGACTTGGAGAAATTTTTATCACATGTTGGTGCCCTTTTTCATAGTGGCAGCTGCTATAGTGTGGAAAATTGTTCCTGGAGCGAAACTGGCTATTTCAAAGAGGGAAAAGATCAAGAATATAGATTACATTGGGTTTTTCTTCAGCACTCTGGGTCTCATATTGTTCTTGATTCCACTTAACGGAGGAGGAAATACATATGCTTGGGATTCCCCTTTGGTAATTGCCATGTTAACTGTAGGAGGTTCATGCTTGGTGATCTTTGTCTTGGTTCAATGGAAAGTTTCAAGACTCCCAATGATCCCTCTTCGGTTGTTCAAGAACAAATCCTTGACTCTTATCTTGATACAGAGCTTCTTATTCGGTAATACTTTCTTTGGTATGCCGTATTTTCTCTCTTACTATTTCGAGATAGTTCGTGGATGGAATGTTCTCATTGCATCATGTTTTGTCATGAGCATTCTTTTAACTCAGGCTGTTTGTAGTATCATCACGGGTCAAATAATCTCACGTACAGGTCATTACATCCATGTGGTCCGTGTTGCATATGTACTCAGCACTTTAGGTACTGGTCTTTTATTAATTTTTCAGGTGGATACCCATCCTGGAGTCTGTGCCATCATATTGATCATTATTGGTATGCTGAATGGAGGAATTTTCCAGCCTACAATGGTACTGGCTCAGTCACATGCAAGACTTTCTGATAGGAGTGTTGTGATATCCACAAGAAACGTTATCAGATCTTTAGGAGGTGCCGTTGGTTTGGCTGTGTGCTCCTTGATTTATTCGAATACTCTTTTGAGCAAAGTGAACAACGATAATAAACTCTCGCTGGCTACGAAGAATTACATCCGTAACAACATTTTCTCCAAAATAGACATCACAGAAGTGTCTACAGGAGATCTTGCTGTTGTTCAAGAATATTACATGCTGTCGATTAAGAACATTTTTTACTTGTGGTTCCCTTGCATGCTGCTTTCATTAATACTAACAGCATTTATCAAAGACCACGGACTTAGGTGTATAGATCAGATAGAAGAGAAACCGAAAGAGGTGCTGAAAGATGAAGACTCTTCTGGGGATAACTAGGAAATTAATAATAGAATTTTTATGTTGCTTGAACCTCCTTTTAACTCCGACAAGCTGTCGTTTTTTTCCACTCACTTCAAAAAAAAAAAAGGAGATAAGATTTTTTTTTTATCATTCTAGGAGTTAAGTGAAATTCGAGGAGTTAAGAAACATGAGTGATCCAGCCGCTTCAGTACCTGCTCCCTTCTCTTCTTTGATAACCCAAGAATCGGTGAAACCTCAAACATCGTTGAACAAAACCTTGAAAAAGAAATCATTAGTACTCAAAGATGGAAAAGTTTTAAAGATCCAAAAAGTGAGACAGAGAAGAATTTTGTCATGTATTCCTTGTCACCAGCGTAAGATCAAATGTTCTCGAGGAACTGTTTGTGAACATTGTACCCGAAACAATTTGAAATGTCTGTATTTTGTCAATGATAAGCTCAGCAATTTATCCAAAGATGCTCCTGCTGAAACATCTCCAAGTTTAGAATCATCTACCCCTGAATTTATCAGTCCTGAAATTATAGAAGATTTTGACGAAATAGACGATGAGCCAATGAAACTGTCTTTTCCCACGCCCAATACACTTAGTCCGAATGAACCTGTTGTCCCAAAGACCGATCTTGATGTGTTGATTGAGGAAATAGTGTCGTCTTTCCCTTCAATGTCCAAATCTCAAGAGCTCTTGGAAATTTTCAAAAACTATGTGCATCCTCTTGTTCCGGTAGTGGATATTGAATATTTAGAGCAACAGCATGCCAGTTTCTGGAAGAGTGAGATGAATACAGATCTTTCTGAGTTCTTATGGGCTTACAGTGCTGTTCTGTTTGCAGTTTGTACATCCATGTTCTATGCAAATAGAGAAGAGGAAGCTTATGATGCTGCGATGTATTTGAGCCAGTTTCAGAAGCTCAATAATCATTTCAAAAAAGACTTGAAGAGACTCAATCTACTCTATTTCCAAGTCAACGTCTTGGTTTTATCTCTAAGTGACTTGACTAGTGACAAACTTTTGATGGAAGTTGCACTTTTGGTAAGATTGGCTCAGTATTACCAGTTAGATCATGATCCTATAGTCCATCAGAATCTCAATAACAGAACTCTGGTACAACTACGTCGTATGGTTTGGTGGCAGATTTTCAAACTAGACGACATGGTTGCAGGATTTCAACAGTTACCTTCCACCATTAAACTTCATGAGTTTGACACTGCGTTACCATCTGAGAATGTAGAACAACAAGGATTAGATCTGAATCCCTTTTCATTGTTCTGCAACTACGTCATCTGTCTCATGAACTGTAAATTTCGTTACTGCCTTCTTCAGAACGAGCTTAACACCGTCTGTAATGGACTCAATGCTTCTTTGAATGACAACGATGTCCGAAGTTTGAAAAACAAGATGAACGACTTATACATCTTCTGCTACTCCTCGGTGATCACTTTGCAAAACACCGAGAAACTACTACATCTGCAGGCACAACACGGACAACAGCAGCTGAGAGAACTTGTATTTGTGAGCTTTGCAAAGACATTTCTCAATGTTTTGGCTGACAAGTTGTTGATAAAACTTCAACTTCGAATCTTGAGGACCCCAGGAAGTGTCCTTCATCAGACCCAACAACACGACAAGTTTTACGATGCCGGACCTAGCTCAGTACGGTTGAATCTCATGCTGGCGAATCTTGATTTGGTATCGGATCTGATCACCTACAGTTATCACGATTTAGCAGGGAATCTTTTACCGAGCTTGATGCATTTATTGGCAGAATTTGTAAGACTCTGCGAGATTCCAGGTCTGCCTGGGTTTTATTGGGAATTGTGGAATTATATCCCAGTAGAAGAAGTTGTGGTTTTACTGCTGGTTGTGGTTGTAAATCTCCAAAATCTGAGACCAGTAGACTCAGCAAAGACCAGTCTTGTTGAGAACATTTCCCGGGTATTGAGAGATAACTGGGCTGGAAAACATACAGGGCTTGATCAGGTGCTAACTGTGTTCGAACAGATTTGGGGGTTTGTTAAGTTGAAATATGGTTTTGAGGCAGAACAAAGATTTAGAGGAGTGCTGCCACAACCCTCACTTTCTGTGAGTCATGCCCATGTTCCTGATCAACAACGTACAACTATATCGTGTGCAGAAATAGCACCAAGGACGATGAGCTCTCAATCCGGAAGAGCATCGCTCCTGCTCCAAACCGAACCTTTATACATGTTGGCAAAGTCTCTGGCTTCTAGTAGTGAATTAGCAGGTCTTGAGACTCAAATCTCAGCCCAACTCTCCAGTAAACCTGACGTGGATGAACATTTTCAAGAGCTGTGGAGACTGTTAGATGATTTATTCAGATTGGCCCAACGATGAAGGTTGATATATATCATATATACGATTTATTTATACATACAAAATTGGATAACTTTGAATTCTCAAACTTCCAGAACAACTTTTCAATCATCTCAATTCCCACATATCCATAGTTTCTCCAGAATACCCATCATTCTCATCCGTGTATCCCCTTTTTAAACCTTTTGCAGGCAGAATTTCGTATTTTGCTATTTTTTGATCTTTCAAAAAAATAAAAAAAAATATTTTTGTCAAATTTCCGCCTTTTTTAATTCTCAACAAGAATCTCAATTGACCAAAAGATGGCACCATTAAACCCCACATACAACAAATGCTACTCTGTGGATCTTCCTGAACACTCTTCAGACCCCCGAGAATGTCTAGATATAAGAACAGGAGCCGCCTCGCTGTTATCGCATTCAAGATTCTACGTCCATGGAGGACTCGTCCACGGTGTCCCGATGACGGAAATTACACTTGAAACATGGCGTGAACAACTCAATTTACTTGCGGATAAGTTGCAATTGCTGCCCAATCCCAATTGGGATGACTTTATCTCTCTGGATGTGTTTGAACTCAACGTTTTACAACGGAAATGGACGAGAATAATCCCGAAACCGGGACCAAAACCTTGTGCAAGACTGTTCCATGCATTGGAATGCGTAGAAGGAGATTTGTACTTGTACGGAGGACTCACATGGACAGGTTCTGACTGGTCAGTTGCCAATGACATGTGGAAATTGGATCTTGTCTCAGAAGAATGGACAAAACTCGGCGAAGGACCGAAACCTCGTTATGGACATCAAATGTTGGCTTTTACAGCAGCTGGACTTCTAGGGCTGCAAAGACGAGGTTTAGTAGTGGCTGGGGGACGGTATACGGCACAGGTGCCTGATATAGCGTTCTGGGACTTAGCAAATGGCTGTTTTTCCAACACTTTTTTACCCGTGGAGGAGACTTCTGAACGTCTTCTGAACGGGACTTTTAAGACACGTAAACGAGCCTTGTTCACAAGTGTTGCAGATTCCTCTTTTGCCAAATTGGGTTCAAAATTGGTGGTCCAAACGTACTTGGAAGACTCCAGTCCTTTGGTTTCGATAGATTTGGCAACGGGAGTGGCAGAAAGAATGCCTTCGGTTGGAGATTCTGTGTTTTTACACACATCCATTCCTGGAAGAGTCACTTATGGTTCATTGGGTGTCTTTGGAGATCATATGATCCTCTGTGGACTCGAACCACAACTCTCTTTGTACCTCTATCACTGTCCCAGTGGTAAATGGTCACGGTTGAGAGCAGGTTGTGATCATGGAACTGGTGTCCATGCTTTGAGCAGTGGATTTGTGTGGGCTTCTCATCACAGAGTCCTCCTTTTGGGTGCTCCAGAGACTCGTGAAGTGGTGGAAGGTGTACAACATTTCAGCCATCTACAAGTCGTACCTTTACCCTTCGTCAATGTATCCGGAAGAGCATCTTTTTACGACAAAAAAGTCCGTAAACCTGTTCAAGAGGCTGCTTCTAAGGCCAAATTTGCAGATTATGCCCGTTACGTGGCTCCTCAACTGCAGATGACTGCCATTCAATCTGTACTTCCTCCTTATGCTGTCACATTGGGAAGACATGCCACTGAACGTTTAGGGTTCAGTTTGGGGGATTTGGAGTTCGTCTCTGCAGATGGAGAAGTGGTTCCGGTGCCTCTGATGCTTTGTCGTAAGAGATGGGGGCCTTGTTTCGAAATGTTGGTCGCAAAGGGTTATGTGAGAGCCGTGGACACTTTTGAGAAGGCTTCTGGTATCGAAGAGTCTCCTCAATTCCGTTTACCTTGGCTGGAAAGAACTCCGAGTGATGCAGAGTCCAAACAACTTCCTTCTCAAAAGAAACCTCCTCTTTCGCTGCCTCCTCAACTCCTGCGGAAATCTTCTCGTCTTTCTAATTCTAGTTCTCCAAGAGGTTCCATTAGTTTACAACCTTTTACGCAACTAGAACGTGATGATAGCCGTAGTAGTAGTGTGAATGCTTCATTGGTATCCCAAAAACCATCTACAAAGTTTGTGGAACATCAAGTCGATACAAATTCGGCTAAATTGGAACTGCTTTTACTTCCAAGAGCCATGTACATGCCTTTTACAACTCCAACGGTGCGTCTGTTTGCTGAATTCTTGTCTACAGGACAAGTCGGATCCAAATGGCTCATAGTGCCAACCACTTTGGACGTTGTTCTCATGTCCAAATTTTATGAAGTTCCTCTTTTGTACGACTTGATCACCGAAATTTTGTACTCGATTATCGGAGATAAGGAGAACCAAATCGTGGAAGATCTGCAAGAATTGGCACAAAAGACACCGGGACTGCGTGTGAAATGTTTGGATGGATTTGGAGATTTCTTGGCCAAGTTCAACGATGGAATCTTGGATGTACAGATTCTTCAAAAAATCAGCAAGACCAGGAAGGAAAGTGTTGCCAGTTCTAAAAGACGTCAAAGTGAAGATTCAATGACAAGTTCAGGACCTGGAAGAACACCTCAACCTCCAGTACTGATGTCTCCTTTGCCCGATGAAGAATTAGAAGAAGGAGATCCTAGGTATAAATCTCCGGAAGTGGAAGCCTTGGCAGATGAACAAGAAGAACAACAAGACAGTTCTGATTCTTCGGATGGAATCGGGGTGGGTATTGGACTCGTTTCAAAAGCATCTCAAAAACACGATGAGCGGCTGGGACGCTCGGTGGAGCCGGAGACGTGGCCAACACTTGGACAGTTGACAGATCCAGATCAAGGAGGTTGTTCCGATGTGATTCTTGATTTTATCTACGAAATCGGTCTGCTTGCATGTGATATGAAATTGATGGTACGTGCAGCCAATGCTTTAGAGATGAGCCAAAGGCTTGAATTGGAGAAGAAAGAGTATTCCCGTCCAGAGAGTAAGAAACCTTTGTTTGGGAAATACGACCTTACAGGGGTGAAATATGAAAAAAGAGGATCTATTACTTCTATCGTATCTGCGGCAGAATCTACGCAATCCGGAGATCAGGGACCTAGATCGGTCTTGGAACGGACGTCAACAGTTGAATCTGCCCACAGCAGTAACAGTGCGTTATCCAAAGAAAAGAAGAAAGGGTTGTTCAAAAGACTTTAAAGTGACTGTATAGGTTCTAGACAGATGCAACACGGTTTAAAATGACACGTTTTGATTGGCCTCATTTAATCCATCTCACTCATCGCATACATTTTTGCCCTTCCGCCTCGAAAAATGCAGGCGAATATTCTTTTGCCCTACATAGAACACAAGTAGGGGCAAGGGGCAAGACGCACATCGCGAATTTTCAACGGTCCAGAAAAATTTCTTTTGAACTTCCACTGTTCAGCAGAACAGAGCAAGATTTTGTTCATATTACAAAGTGTTCGGTAGAATTGGAAAGTAGTATTTGTTGTAAAAAAGATAATGGACACACCAAGAAACGAACTGAATTCTCTTCCACATCCACATTATCCTTATAGGACTGGATATCCCAATGATCAATTTCCTGCATCTAGACTGCCCACGCAAGCGCCCCAAACTTCCTCGAGTCTAACTTTGGCCAATGATGAGAAAAGACCTTTACCAAGTGGTATAAGGCTTTCAACAACATTTTGGGAAGATGAAAACACCATTTGTTATCAAGTAGAAACAAAGGGAATCCCCGTCTCGAGAAGAGAAGACACAAATTTTATAAATGGGACAAAATTGTTAAACGTTGTGGGGATGACTCGTGGACGTCGAGATGGAATTTTGAAGACAGAAAAGGCCAGATATGTGGTGAAAATTGGAGCCATGAACTTAAAAGGGGTATGGATTCCCTTTGATAGAGCCGTTGAATTGGCCACATCCGAAGGGGTTTATGATTTATTATACCCCCTTTTCGTCAGAGATATCAAACTGTATTATCTGGAACATATGGTGAAACACACCCCAGTAGATCTAAAACCTCGTAGAAAGAGAGTAATCAAAAGAGAGCTGAAACCAGATCAAAACTATCCCTCTCAACCAGTCCAATACGGATACCCCTATCAACTGCTCCCGCCTCAACAACAAGAATATGTACAGCAGTATTACAATTATTATCGCCAGTTCCAACCACAGCCCGGAATTCAACAGGATCAACAACAACCAACACCGTACCATCCACAACAACAGCAGTACCCATACCAGTACTCATATCCACCTTATCAACCAGGTTATCAACCTTATCCTCCTAAGTAGAATGTAATAATAGCAACGTCTTATGTATTTTAATCTAAACACCAATCGACCAAATCTCGGCCTCATCTTCAAACTGATCACTGAACATCTGTTCGGCATCTCCACCTGCAGATATACGTTCTCTTTCAACGTTTGCCAATCTCTTGGCCACTCTACGGGTATAATCCCCTACAGATCTCGGTTGTATAGTCTTACCTGCCACTGTCATATCAGACACAGTTTCAAACCAAGAGTTGAAGAACTCCATCTGCTCGTCTTCCACAAGGTTGAACACTGCAAGGTACAGCTTTTCAGCAGCCAATTTGACAGGAATAACAGGATCACGGACACATGAGAACACGGCTGGAGCTATGAAATCGATATGGGACGAAACCAAGCCAAAATTCAATCTCAGAACCGTTCTCAACACCACAAGGGCATATCTTTTGGTATCTGTGGATCCTCCTATTTTGACCATCACTTCTACAAGAGCACCCATCAAGTCAGAAATGTGCTCTTCCTCGAGTTCAAGTAAGTCTCCTTCGGCAGAATAAGGAGACTTGTTCTTACCATGGACACATAACAACTTACCAGCAGCCACAACGGCATTGTCTGCCACATAATGTGCTGCAGAGTTAGAGGCATTGACCACAAAGGCAACAGCTTCATCTGCAACAGAATATACATGTTGAGGAGCATCTCTTAAGAAGGCATTCAACGTCAAGACAGAGAACTCGTCCAGTTCTCCTCCGTTGAGAACTTTTGTCTTCAACATGATTGTCAGTTCTTCTGGAGCCAAGATTTTGGCCAAAGATCCAACTAACTTGGCATAAGCCACAGCATCAGCACCCATTTCGGCCTCCACAAGCAGCATCACACTGTCCTTGGCAGCAATGCCCATTTTGGATCCAGCACGGTCCACCACTTCCAACAAGGCACGCAACATTGCAGTACGGACACCCAGATCTGTAGCCAGTTTACAACCAGCCACGAGCTCGTTGACAAGAGGATCTACACGAGCTTGGTACTCGATCAAGACACCCAACAGCTTGGCAGCCCTTGTACGAACAACTTCGGTGTTGTCCGACAACGACTTGACAAAAGTACGTTGCAATTGAGGCACAAACGGTCTCAAGAGTTGAGGAATCTTACCAAACAACATACCCAAGGCTTGTAATATGGCAGCCTTGACATCACCATTGAAACGTTCACCAATGACTCTGATCAATGGACCAACAATAACAGTCACAAACGGTTTCAAGTTTGCAGCAGGGGTCTTCTCAACAATGTCGGAGATACCCAAAGCAGACAGTTCACGTTGTTCAGGTGTACCGTACATCAAACCATGCAAGAAGACCGGTAAGATGCAGTCTGCACCTTTGGGAAGGGCAAACAGGGCAATCTCTGTAGAACCGATGAGTGATAACAGTTCACGGCATGGTAAGACGAGTTTTTCGAGTTGAGACTTGCTCTGTCTCTTGACAAGAGCTCTCAAGGCACCAGCAGCAGCCTCGGCAAACTCACTGTCCAAATAGAACACAAGACTTGTGGCCATGTCTTGGGTGTAGATGTTGTAATCAAGTTGAGAAGATTGGAAAAAAGGCTCCAATCTCTTCAAGACAACTCCTCTTCTGGCATCATCTTCTCCCTTCATGATGGACATGAGATGTTGGAGAAGGGGATGAACACCTTCGTCCAAGTTGACGGCCAACAAAACACTGTCCATACTAGAAGCCACATCGTCATCATATGAAGCTGCCAATGAGTCCACGAACGAATTGATGATGAAACTCAAACGTTTGTACAAAGCAGGACCAGCCACTTCTGACAATCTTGCAAGAGCTCCAGCTTTGAAAGCATCCAAAGGGGGAGCAAGCAATGATGGAAGAAGGATTGGGAACACCACATTGGCCTTGGTAGACATGATATCGTGCAAAGCAGCCAAGGCATTTTCGGAATCCAGTGAAGACAATTTTTGGAGTAATTGTGGAATCACAGCATCGACAGCAGCATCACCGATCAGATCTTGTAAGACATCGAACAGAGACAGTGCTGCTGATCTGACAGATTCGTCATGATCCACAAGAGCATCACGTACAATAGCCACGAATTGGTCTTGGAAGTTTCCAACTACATCATTCGAAGATGATTCAATCAACTCCCTCACAGCAATACAAATACCTTGCTTCAGTGAGGAATCAGACATCGTCAATTGTTCTTCCAAAGTAGGTAAGATACTTGGAAGGGCATTCCCACCGACTCTACGGACCAATTCTCCCAAAGTTTGGGCCAGAATGTGTCTTTGAGTGTCTTCTTGACTGGCAAGATGACGAACAATAGTCTGGACAAGAGTTGGAAGAATCTCTTTGATGGTCTTTGGAGTGTTGGCGACGAGCAGTTTCCACATGTCAACGGTGGCATTACGAACAAGACCACTGACATCTTGGCGACAAACAAACAAAGCGGCAAGGATAGAGTCACGAGTCTCTTGACCCAACACTTGGACCAATGTGGCTCCAGCACCTGATTGTTCTTCTCCAGAAGGAGCAGATGAACCAGATAAACCAGTGATTTGGAATAACAAGTCACCACAAAGCTCAACAGATGAGAGTCTGATACGTTCACTTGGGTCAGCCAATCCACGTTGAAGTTCAGGTAACAACAAGTCTACAGCTCTAGTGGCATAATTCTTGACAATGAGACGCAGAGCTTTCAAAGCGGTTTCTCTCACCTCTTCTGTAGACAGTAACCCTTCCAAAATGACAGGCACCACTCTGTCGAGGTATTGAGCAAATTGCATACCGAAACAGACAGGCAAGAACAAAAGAAGAGGCATGTATCCAGCACGGACATGATTGTGAGGAGAACGCAGATAAGACAAGATTTGTGGGAGTAACTCATCAAGCTTGCCAACACCAAGAGCAGAGACAATCTCGGCAAGGGCCTGCAGAGATCCCAAACGATCTCCTGCTTTGGCTTCATCACGAAGAGTGGCCATTAAACGTGGAATGAGATCTGGGAACTGCTCTTCGCCAAGTTTTTCAACCAATGAACCCAAAGCTCTGGCTGCTGTCAGCCGTGTACCTGGAACTGGATCCACCATAGACACTTCAAGCTCGGAAACAAGCTGAGGAAGATACAGAATCAAGTCTCTGGTATCAACTAAGATGGCCATATTCCCGACAATTTGGCAGGCTTTACGTTTTGTCTGTGCCGATCTATCGAGCATTCCTCTGTGGATCACATGAATGATTAAGGCAAGAGAAGGTCCATCGATGTAATGCACAAATTGTGTCTGGATTAACAGGTCAAGAGCAGAATCGGTGTACTTAGTTGGATCTCCAATGGCTTGAATCAAAACAGGAACAAGAGCTTGAATCTCTGGGTTCCTAATGACTTCACCAAACTTCTTTAAAGCCTGGTCTGCAGATTTACGAACCTCCTTGTGCGAATCACTCAAGACTGCCACAATTTCAGGCACAATTGTGGAAAGAGAACTCGACAATTGAGCCGGAGCAAGATATGCCATAGAACCTAAAAGATCCACAGCTCCACGTTTGGTACGCCAGACAATCTCATCAAGATTGGAAATGGCAACAGGAATCATCTGCTTCACCCCGAAAGATGTGGTATGTTTCATGATCACTTTGGTGGCTTCATCTGTCAGATCACGAACCTCAGAATTGGAATCTCCCAATTGTTTCAAGATAAGAGGTAAGACCTCCAAGACATAAGGTTCGAACAAAGAACCCAAACTCTGAGAAAGACATTCGATGACGAATGAAACACCTTCACGACGTTTGGCATTCTTCTTGTCTTCGGCAGCATCCAAAAGAGTTCTCATGATATCGTATTTGGCCAACAGTGCCAATCCACCTCCTTTCACAAGACCAGCTATACCATACGCAGCACCACGACGTTTGGCCAAACTTGGACTTTCAAAAAGTTTCTTGAAAAGAGACTCGAGTTGAGAACTAATTCTTGAAGTTTCCAACTTCTCGACCAATGGAGCAAGACATTCAGAAACTGCAAATTGAACATCTTCAGAAGGAGTGTCAAGAGTACTGACCAACTTGTCAACGATGAGGTTCAAACGAGCATCAGAAGAAGTCAAATGACGAGCCAACGATCCGTACAAAATAATGATACTTTCACGGACTTGATCCTGTTCTCTTGAACCTTCATCCTTGGCTCCCAACACACGCTCAAAGATCGGAACAAGAGTTTCCACAAATTGAGCTCCACTGGCTTCAATGATAGCCAGAGAAGCTTCTTGTAATTCTTGTCTCACGATGGCTTCTTTGTCTGCAGCATGAACAGCTACAAACTCGAAGAAATCTGCCACCACAGCTTCTTCGGTGAACAATTGGGAAATGTACTTGAATGTGAGTGCAACTCCACTGCGGAACTCCCATGGATCTCTATCTGAGTTTCCCTTCTTGATCACCAACCCGTATTCGTCCAATTCAGGTGGTGGAGGTTTCAGTTTCTCGTCATAGAAATCTAATAACTGTGAGACAATCGAAGCAAATAACAGACTGTCTTGGCTTGAAAGATGTTGAATGGCAGTTGCTAGAGCACGAGCAGTACTCAATCTGATACCTCCATCTGTCAGACCCAAGTAGAGTTTCAAGTTCAGGACGCTGTCTTGGTTCAAAGCAAAGCCACTCTCTTCCCAAATGGTAGCAGCCAATTGGGCATTTGCCTCGTCGTGATCATGAACGGCAATCCAGATCTCGCTGGAGAAGTCCATACTGTCACTGAGATCGAACTCAGCATCGAGACATTCCAATACTGCTGTTCTGACAAATGATTCCGGCTTGATGGCATATGAGAGGATCATCTGAAGATCTTCTGTAGAGATATTGACCGAAATGTGTTGACAAAGCACCGAGAAACACTCTTTGGCCAACTTCAGTTTTGAAGGAGAGGCCATAAGGCTTAAAACAGCTTCTAAAATAGGTCTTCTAGTCAAACCAGGATCTTCAAAAGCTTCTCCATGAGTGGAAACGATCTCCATCAGTAACAACAATTGCTCTTCTTCTGGATCTTCCTCAACAAATTCAGACCTCACAGCCTGTTTGCCCTTCTTACCTTTACCTTTATCCAAAATTCCAGTCAAAAGAGGCATCAAATAGCCCAAAGAGACAATATCTAAAGGCTCTTGAATAGCAAGAAACTTGATTCTGAACAAGACCCTGGATAAGAGCTGTTCAAGAGGTTCTTCGAGCCATTCTGGATTGGTGATCACACTTTCTCCAGAGCTTCGGAGAATGGCTAATCCTACAAACAATCTCATATGATCCAATCGAGAGGTCATAAGGCTACTCAAACCAAGATACAGTTTGACAACTTGGTCTCCTAGCAATGCAAATGTCACGTTTTGTTTCAGTAAACCGAGCAACGACAGACTGGCAACTGGGAACCAGAACTGTTTACCATTGTCGATCGATCCAGACTCCACAAGAGCATTGACTATCAGAACTCCTCTCTTGAGATGCAACGAGTTCTGTTGGACCTTGTCACGAATCAGCAGTTCCTTTTTGATCTGTTCGTTAACCAAGACCTGTTCTTCTTTGGTTAACTTCTTCTTCGACAGCGTCTTTTTCGAAGCCAACTCCTTTTTGAGATCTTCTTCCCATTTCTGAGTGGCATAATCCTTTGAATTCTTGTTCTCTGTCTTTGCCTTAGGACTCAAGACATCGACGACGGGTTCAGAACCATCACTTTTCCAAATAGTGATTGAAGTGGAGTCGAGGTCAACACGAGAACTTGAAAGATCAGACAGCAAAAGATTGGCCAAAGGTTTACCAACAACATTGGAACCAATAAATACTAATGTGGCTATCAGTTTGACACAAGCAGAAGTGTACAGCAGGGAAATGTTTGTAAGTAAAAGGCCAGAGATGTGTTCAAATAGTTCAACTCCTCTAAGTTCAACCAGAGTTCCAGGATCCACACTTGCTCTTTGAGCCATTCCTACCCATCCGTTCTTGATAGGAAGGAAATGACAAAGGGTTATGAGATCCATGACAAGATCAGGACACTTCTGAGACACAGCATTGATCAATAAACCTGCATATTTCCAAGTATAACCTTCAGCCAACTCATTAGAAGCCCATTTTTCAAAAGCAGATACAACGAGAGATCCAAGAGTTTTGTCTAACCTCAATTTCAAGGATTCTACGAACAGTTTACGCTGATCAGGTAAGGTCAGAGAAGACAAGACTACATGCAAAATGACATCAGCTACAGTCAAATCACCGGCAGACATTTCAATGGCTTTACAGAGCCAGAATTTTTCAGAATCAGAGCTCAATTTGCGATAGAGACGATCGTTCTGGACAATTTCTGGACAATTGACTCCTTCCTGGCCTGTTCTCTTGGACAAGTAAACCAGAACATATGCACATTCCACTGTTCTATTGGTGAATGCAGTACCCGGATTGGCCTGTACTTCTTCCAGTTGTTTCACAGCCGGGGCAAAGATGACAGAGACCAAATCAGAAACATCTACAAGACTTTTGAGACTGGCTAATTCTTCTCCCAAAGACATGTACCAAAGCCTTCTAAGCTTCTGGTTCTTGTCTGTCAATCCTGACACAACGGCTTTATGGTACTGGTCGACAGAAGACCATTTACAGGACTCTATCGGCACCAAATGTTTCACAAACAGATCAAGATAAGCTTTGAGAGAAACCTCATTCTGGTCTTTAGTAACAACATTCACCAAAGATTCACATATCTTCAAAGATACGGCTTCCGAAACAGGCATTAACAGAAGCAGCTTACCAAAGATTTGTTTGTGATCCGGTGACGTAGCAGTCTTTAAAGCCTTGAGCAACTCTTCTACAAGATGACCCAAGTCCTCCTCACGATCACAGACAACTGACCATGTCTTCAAAGTACCATTTCGGATGCCTTCTTTAGAACTTTTGAACCCTGCCAAGGTTTGGGAAAGTAGTTTGGACGAGGCAAACACAGGCACCAAAGGTACAGATGAGGGTATATACAGGAGAAGAGTAGGAATGACAATAGAATAAGCCAATTCGGTGGCTCTTAGACCCAATTTTTCAAGACTTGGAACTGTTTGTTGAAACACTTCAAAATCGAAGAATTGTGAAGCAAAATGTTGGGCAAAAAGATCAAGATTTTGTACAGGCACAGTTTTGACTAGACCAAGATCTTTTACAAAGCTTTCTACAATCTGAGGCACGTTTTGGGTCTTGAAAAGTTCGAAAATTGCAGGTTTAGTGGGCAAAAGATCGACACATGCACCAGTGATCAGGGCATAATAGGACAATTTGGCAGCAAAGGACACCTCTTTTGATAGCACAAACACAGACAAATCGCTCAAATCTTTGTCAAGAGCTTCAAAAATGCTCTTACGGACCTGTACGAAACAACTTGAACGGATTCTTTGCAAATGCTTGGCCGGACCTTTTGAAGTCTCTAAAACTTTATCTAGTATAGTGGCATGTACAGAAACTAACAGGGGACAACAGTGGACAGCCACGAATCTACTGGTCCATTCTAAAAGAGTCAAAAGACTTGTGATGGCGATCTGCTTGGGACTTTTGGCATACTCTTCGGTGAAGATTGTGAACATTTGAATCATCTGAGGACCCAAAGCTTCGGGGTCCAGCAAAGCTAGCAACACTTCTGTAGCTGCAACACGACTCAGACTGTCCTGATAGTGTTTGAAGGTATTTAGGAGTCGAGATGCAACGGTGATAAGATCGTGTTGAGGAATGGAAATTAAGACGGCATCTAAATTATGCAACAATGCAATTCTTCTCTTAATAGAAGAGTCGAGCAAGCAGTTTTCAAACATGGGAGATAATTCATCCCAACTCAACACTTTGCCTGAGTTATCTACCATTTTATCTTTTGATCTCTTGTCTGGTGAGAGTAAAGTATGAAAAATTTTTCAGTGTCGTGTGACAAATCTCAAAGGTCCCAAAAGGGAAAAATGATAGTTGGGGATGCAGAATGGAGGGATATCAAAGGGGTATTAGAGGGAATTGAAGGGCGTTGAAGGGTATTGAAGGGTATTAGAGGGTATTGAAGGATTTTAGAGGGTATTGAAGGATTTTAGAGGGTATTGAAGAACTATAGAAAAGTATTGGAGGCGTAGAAGAGAATATCAAAAGTTGAAGATCTAAGCCAGATATAGAGATACCTGTTAAAATATTGATAAATTAGGGGTCCGTATCAAATTAGATCCTACATTTATACGAAAAATGACCAAGCTCGTATAGATTTCGAACAGATCATGTGAAGTTAACAATTACAACTAATTTTGAATTGGCGATGAATCCGTGCTTATGCAGACCTAAAAAAATATTAAGGTCGTGTGCAGATGTCCAAATCAACGAGTTTAAATTTCAACGCTTCCTCGGTTCGAGTTCTTTACAACTATACCAGTCGATGATGAAAGGCTAAACCGTTGCAGTTAGAAGAGCAATCTTCGACTCGAATTTATTCGGGCGCTGTGGAGACTTTGTAAGCCGTTCACCACCTTTAGGCAAAGCATTGTTTCTGAGGCTGGTGTTGTAAATGTAGATCTCTTGTAGTGTAAAATTTCATTGGGACCCATTTTTTTTTCCATTTCTACCAATCCGATTTTTGACGGGCATTTTAAAAATATGCATGAAAAAAAACAAGAGGGGAGTTAATCCGTATCGGAGTAATGAAGAACACAAGTAATTGACTCAAATTAAAAGATGGGAACGATCTGTGAAAAAATCCGTCATCTTCTTAATAACCTTAACCTTCTACTCCGAGTTTTCCGATTCAATCAAATCTTTTTATCACCATTCCCCACTTGTACCCTCCTTTGTCGAAGATAACGGATTAAAAAAAAACATCGTCCACGTGACTTGACCTTGACTAAAAATTTAACAATACATATAACTTGATGAATTCTGCTTGTAAAGATATATAAGGACTAGTATTGTCTGTTTGAATATTAGGTCTACTTCAATATAGAGGTCAATCCTTTATCAATTTTGATTTATATACCTATTGACTTTTGTCCATCAACCACTTCGGAAAAACACTGTTTTGCCTCTTGCCCCTCTCTCGGAAAAAAAAAAAAGCATTTCAAGTTTTTGAAAAATGAGTTGGTATAATACCGAATCGGTGGCTACACTTCCAAAAATATCTCAGTTGGGAAAAGATACAAACTCGGAAATGAGTGCCCAGCTCCCAGGCTCAAGACTCCATGAGAACAAAGAATTTCTCATGTCTTCCTTGATGAGTAGTTCAAGTTCTTCTCTCAACCAGTCTTCACTCGAGATGTCGAAATTTTTACCAAATAACCTTTGGGATGACTCCAGCATCAGTTCTAATTATCGTTCGGGTACTCCCCTTACTTCTGTTTCTCAAAATTTGAGTTCTAGCTTCTCCACACCAAATTTCAACTCTTTTCTGCCCCAACAGGCTCCGAGCCAACCAATTGGATTGACTCTTGAACAACAGCAGATGTTGATCCAACAACAATTTTTACTCCAACAACAGTTACAGCAGCAACAGATGCAACTTCTGAGCATTCAGGCTTCTTCTCCTCTGTACGTTCTGAATCCAAATACTGTTTCTGCCCCTCAATCCGGTTCATTCCCTTTGACTGAAGAAAATTTATCAAGACTTTCTTCTCCAGCTCTGACACAAGAACTGACTTCTCAATCGAAATCAAACTCTTCTCAATCAAATCTCAACACAGATTTGTACAAGACAGAGTTATGCCAACAGTTCATGAAGAAGAAAGCCTGTCCATATGGATCCAAATGCCAATTTGCCCATGGTGAGTCGGAGTTAAAGTTTGTGAAAAGACCAAGTAATTGGAAGACAAAAGACTGTGCCAACTGGACAAAATTCGGAGAATGCCGGTACGGTAGAAGATGTTGCTTCAAACATGGTGACAATTAGATTTACTTATAGAGATGTTACAAGACAACTTTCCAATTTTGGTCCTCGTTAACTGCTATGTTCCACGCTGAGAAATTATGTTATTTATTTTCACGAATTGTTTATATTTATTACGAGGGTTTTACATGGACCAAATGGATGTCGTCTTGTTACTGTTGGTGTTATTGGTTTTTTTTGAATAGATTTGTCTATATATTCGTTAATGATATTTATTGTCAATTAGTTATCCCTTTTATTTTTAATTTTTAACACCCCATGTTTAGATGAGCGGAGTACGAGGATGAAATTTTTACACCCCATGTATTTGACATAAGTAGATTTAAAATATTTGGGAGTTGGTTAAAAAAAATACATTCAGACTTAAGTAGTTTCAGACTTCAGTGTGTCCTTGTTTCCAATGTGCGATTGTTTACGTAATTTCCCTTCATTTGCCGGTTTACCTATTGTTTGGCGTATTGTTCAGGGTTGCCGCGGAATTCTCGACTCGAAGTTTGACAAGATCCTCAACAGTTTTCTCATTAAAACGACTTTTATTTGGAATTTTTCTGATCTTGCTTTGAAATGGAAGATTTCCTCCGAAATAGGTGATTTTCGGTTTGTATTTGACTTTTTGAGCATCATGAACATGATTCACTATTTTGTCGTTGACTGGATGTGATATCAGACCTTTTGTAATTTTAATCTGTGGCACAGATGCTGCATTCGTAGAAGCTGCTGGTGTTTGTAAATCCGGACTTGACTCAGGATCCGAATTCCCACTGCTGGAGAAAAATCCACTGGTGTAGATGTTGGTAGCCGTTATGAGAAACAACACAAAGTTTAAAAGTTCACTGCAATAGATGCCTTTTTCGTATGACAATCAGAAGCAAGTCCCAATAAAACATCGCTTTGTGCTTCAATTAAGGTGAGATTGGCTGGAGTAGTGGTTGAAACGTTATAGTAACCTTCAATTGAAACTTGGAAAAAATTGGCCAAAATGATCTCATCAGCGTTCGAGGTCAAATTGTACTCTCTCAACAAACCAATGTTGGTACCGCATTCATAATTGCCGTATTTAGCCAACGAATACATGAATGTAGCCACGTATAAAAGGAGCTGGACAGCCTCACTCCCCATTAAGTAAACCAAATAAGTTGTCGTGCCAGTGGAACTAGAGGTAGCTGCTATGGGAATGTCTTGCAGAATATCCTCAATCTTGTCTGCTAACTCTCCAAACGTCTTTACACTCTTGTCGGTAAAATCGACCAACAGCTCGTTAGCTTCAATTTCATAGAGATTGTCTTCTGGACTGACACCAGCCTGTCTTTTCTTCACCAACAGTTCTTTTTCCTCTTCAAGGCTTTTGACTTTTTTATCCAAATCCTCTTGAAGGCTCTTCAACTTCTTTGGAGTAGGACTCCAATATTCCCATATGAGATTCACACAAAATAGAACAATGTTCAATGCCAGAACAGCAAGAGATAGTTTCAGTGGTTTTGTCTCTGAGCAGAGGTCTAACTCCAGTAATCCAGTGTACAAAGGACTTGAATCTTCATCCCTTTTGTAGACCAAAACTTCATACAACAAAAAGTCGGCCTCATTTTCCCAGTCTCTCTTCTCAAGATATACGTCTGTGGAGTTGAATGTTTCTACCAAATCATTCAAATCTGTCACCATTGTCGACAAAGATGTGTTATTAACATCTAGTTTTCCAGAGAGCCCCAAAATGACCCCAGCCAAGAGAAGCTGAATCACACGGAAAGTGGGGATGAAAAATTTTGAGGGTTTCGATTTGGTTGTAGTCGTACTCATTGACAGGAAAGAGGCAATCTTTCAAACTTTTTATAACGGTCTTATCTCATTACGAATGTCGCCGATCAAGTGTACGTCAAAATTAGGGGTAAAAAAAAGGAAACTAAAATTCAAAACTTGCATAAGACTGTGCATAAAACTGCATAAAAAGGGGTCTAAAATGACCTTAATTAAAGGCTGCATGAAACAGATTTTCGAAATCTGCAATGATATCATCGATGTATTCGATACCAACACTGACTCTAATCAAATCTTTAGTGACACCACTTGCCAATTTTTCTTCATCACTTAATTGTTGATGAGTGGTGAACCAAGGGGTAATAACCAATGTTTTGGAATCTCCGACATTGGCCAAATTTGACAGTAACTGCAAAGAATCCACTACTTTTGGGCCACTCTCTTCGAAAGGATCGGCGGTTGGAGTTTCAAATTGTTTGACTCCAAATGACAACACGGCTCCAAATCCATTGTGCAAATACTTCTTTGCATTGTCATGGTAATCATGACTCTCCAAACCTGGATATGAAACCCAAGAAACATATTCACTCTTCTCTAAAAATTTCAGTAATTTCAAAGCATTGGCTGCTTGTCTTTCTACTCTCAAGGACAAGGTCTCAAGTCCTTGAAGTAATAAAAATGACCCAAATGGGTTCAACAGAGGTCCTAAATCTCTTAATAATTCTACTCTAACATGTCCGATAAAGGCCAAATTATCAAACGCTTCGTTTAAAATTAATCCATGATATCCTTCACTCGGTTGACTGAACTGAGGAAATTTATCAGGGTACTGTTTCCATGGGAATTTACCACTGTCGATCACGACACCTGCAATTGTAGTACCATGACCCCCAATCCATTTTGTCGCACTGTGCACGACTATATCTGCGCCGTGATCGATTGGCCTGCATAAATAACCCCCCAGACCGAAGGTGTTATCCACAACGACTGGGATACCTTTAGAATGGGCTAATTTGGTCAAGGCTTCAAAATCTGGGATGTTGTATTTTGGATTTCCGATGCTCTCGAGATAAATCAGTTTGGTGTTCTCATCGATCAATTTTTCAAACAGCTCTGGAGAATCACCTTCTGCAAAACGGGCCTCGATCCCTAATCTTTTAAAAGCAACTTTGAATTGGTTAAAAGTTCCTCCGTACAAGAAAGAGGTACTGACGATGTTGTCCTTTCCTGGAGATCCAGTCAATCCGGCAATCAGAAGAAATTGTGCAGCTTGTCCAGAAGCAGTTGCAACGGCAGCAGCACCGTTTTCCAAAGCAGCAATTCTTTTCTCGAAGACATCTGTAGTTGGATTCATGATACGTGAATAGATCCATCCAGGCTTTTCTAATCCAAACAATTGAGCTCCTTCTTTTGAATTTTCAAATACATAAGACGTAGTTGCATAGATCGGAGGGGCTCGAGCTGGATGAGATCTATTTTCTGGTTCTTGTCCAACATGGACTTGTAAAGTATCGAAATGAGAGGCAGGCATATCTTACAGTTGAAAAAACAGTTAGATTTATCTCAGTATTTATATAGTTTGACTCAAATTGATGACTCAGTAGTGGGCAGATGTCTCACTCCCCCAATATGCACAATACACTGCCTAAAAAAACGCTAGTCACGTGCTCTTTGCTCATTTTAAACTGTAATAAAAATTGGATCATTGATTCAGTTGTGGAGTTTGCCGGTTGTAGATTGGAGTATTGTTATTGTGCCAAGTCACGTTTATATCTTCATAATAGAATTAAACCTGTAATGACAATAAATAAAATTATCCCCAAATAATTTGAATTTTTAATCGATGCAGATCCTGTTAATGCTTGTATATCACAAGAGATAGACGTAGAAGTAGAAGTAGAAGTAGATGTGACAGGGGTAATAATCAAATTTGAACTTGTTTGGACTGTCATTGAAATTGTAGAACTTGAAGATGTGATAATCACCAAAGTTTCAACAGTGGTGCTTGTCTCGATCCAACTTGACCAAATTGTAGCTAAATCGGTGATGACCGATTCAATTGTAGTCTCATAAGAGTACAGTCTGTATTCTGTAGTTGTTGAGACCTGCCAGATGGTGCTAAATTTTGTGTAATTTAGATTTGTAAAACAAGTCACAGAAAGGGGGTTATAAACGATTTTGGTGGTGATGGGAGTACTGGAAATTATTAGCTGGGTGGATACAAAGGTTTCAAGAGATGATGACACATATGGAGATGATTTGGTGATTTCAAAACTAGATGTACTGAAATAGATATCTGCTGTGGTGCTTTCAATTGAGTTGGTTCCTGTGGGGGTGGTGGAAGTAGTAGAAATAGTGGAAATAGTGGATGTAGTAGAAGTAGTGGAAACAGAGGTAGTAAATGTGGTAGAACTAGAACTAAAAACTGTACCAGTAAAAATAGTGGTTGTCACATAATAACTTGTTGTCCCCAGTAAACTAGAAGCAGTGGTGATCAACTGACAAGTATCACAATCGAAATCAGGATTGGTCTTTGATTAGAAAATCCATATTTATACAAAACTTACCCTATAGACATATGAAGGAGTAGTGGTAGCTCCTAAAACAACAGAGACAAATGTGATCAATCTTAAAGCAATCATGTTCAATTTCAAAAGAAGAACTAACCCCCTTTTGTATTAAAATTAAGCGCATAGCAAAAATGATGTATCGTTTGTCATAGAAAGAAATTACCCTTTTTGTTGATTTTGGCCGATTCGGTATCATCGTCATCTTCATCTGCATCTACATCCATTTTAGGAGCTAAATCCAGGGGTAAATCTAATTTTAAACTTCGAAGTGGTGGTAATGAAGTTCCACTATTTCCATGCGTCAATGAGAAATTTGAAACGTTTTTGGAGTTAAGACTGGTCAAAGATGTAACTGCTTGTAATCTCGGTGAGACCAGAGGAGTTTGTAATGGTGTAGATTCTGGAGTTCTATGTTGTAAACCAAGTAGATGTAACAGCAGAGAAGAATCTCTTTGAGACATTGAAAGCATCGATGAAATATTTGTCATTGAATTTTGAGCACTGTTGACAAAGAATTTCGAAGAATGAGAAGACAAAACAGGTGAATTGGGTCTGGATTTCTTGATCAGCAGATCTTGAACGAAATCCGTTGAAGATGCAGATCTTTGTAATGACTGTGTCGTTTGACTTGGCTCATTTTTGAGAGGTGTCATTCTTTGAAGAGATGACAAAGAGTTCAAAGGACGCAGAGCCAGATGTTGGATCAGAGGAGGAGAAGATGGACGCTGCTGTGGATGGAAATATGACGACAAAGAAGGTAACGATTTCACACTTTGTACACTTTCATTATCCAATATATGTTTCCTCTGCAGATGTTGTAAATTTTTCAACTCTTCCGAAGCCATCGTCAGAAGTAAATTGATATCCAGAGAAGAATGGGAGTTCTGTTGCCGAAGTTCCGGTCTTTCTGACACTTCGGGAGACGTTGGTTCCGAACTTGTGGCAGATTTGATTTCCTTTTTGGGTCTAATCTGTACCGATGGCCTTTTAGGTTCTGAACCTTTTTGCAACAGTTGGTTTTGAAGAGCTTGAAGTTTCTTCTCCTGTTGTCTCTTCCTCGAGTTTGGATTAGTATGAATCCTAGTATGCCGAGTCAATTCATCACTTCTAGAGAATTTTTTGAAACATCCCGGATAATTACACTGGTGAGGTTTTTCTCCTGTATGTGTTCTGATATGTCTAGTCTGATGTTCGAGCCTGTGAAACAGCTTATCACACATAGGACATTTATACGGTCTGGGCTGATCAGCACTCAGAATGCTTTGATTCAGTGAGCTCGCCACCTCCGTTTGTTTAGACATCTACAATAGATAAGACCGTTGAGTCCAATATTTTTTTACAGATTTCTTTCAAATCTTGGGGGCTTTAAGAGATGCGTGGCTCCGGATAATAAATTCCCCGGGCACTAAGATAATTTATCCGGTTCCTTACATGTTTTTTTTACTATTAGATACTTTTGAGACGTTTAAGATATCAATACAAATTAGGTCATTACTTATCTGTCGTTCATTTCCCCGCCAATGATATTTTTAATACCCAAAAGAAAATTTTTCTTCGTACTGTTCTCCTCACACTCCCCCACAAAAATGAAAAATTTAAATGCGAATGGTTCGAAGAATCTTAGATATACTGAGCGTTAACTATATATAAATTTTTTTTTGTGCGAGTAAAATCCCATTTTTATTGAAAGAAAAAGTTTTTGGACTAAATTTGAAATCCGGGGCAGTACATAAATTTGGAAAGTGCTCCTGGAACTGTACAGAGTACTAAATTGAATAAAGAGTGTTATGGCATGACTCTAGTGGTTGTTTATGAAAAATTGCAGTAGTTTTCCCCGCTTTGATCATACCATGACCATCATCATCCAATCAACACCTTGTTTTTCACTCTGCTCACCGTCTGGAAATGCGCTCGGATAATTATGCATCACGTGATGCATAACGGTTTTCCGATGGACATTTCATTTCCTAAAATGGATATTTTATTTTTTATACACGACCTCATTGATCATCCTAGCCATTGGATGAAATCTGTCTTGGATGAGTTTGCAGTCGAAATTCAACACAGTAGCATCTCGATTACTCACTCGAATTCCTAAACATGTCGATAAAGTTGCTCTAGCCTTAAGTGGAGGAGTCGATTCTATGTCATTACTTCATTTACTCCATTCATATTCGCAAGACCCTTCTACAGATCATAGATTTTATATACATGCATTAACTGTGGATCATTCATATCGTCCTGAAAGTGCTTCAGAAGCTCATAAAGTGCAAAATTTAACCAAAAATTTGCATTCTGTGAAACATAAAGTGCTCAAAATATCTTGGGACCATAATGTAAATTTACAAAGTGCCTCAGATTTCGAAACTTTGGCAAGGACGGAACGGTATAAACTATTTGAAAAGTATTGTAAAGATCATAAAATTCATTGCCTCTTTTTGGGTCATACTCTCAATGATCAATTAGAGACATTTATACAGAGACTTGACAAGAATAGTTCGATCTTTGGACTACGATCAATGCTTCCGATCACCAAGAGAAACGAAAAATTATATTTGATGAGACCACTTCTAGAGTCCAGTAAGAATGATCTATACAATTATTGTAGACTTAACAATGTGCAATGGTTTGAAGATCCTACAAATGAGGATACAAATCTAACTAAACGAAACTGGATCAGATCCAAATTGAAGTCTGAAGAAATATCTGCTCAAGAAATTTTAAAAACGTTGAAAGAGGTTGAAGAATCTTGTAGAATGCTCGAAACAAAGATGTTAAGTCTTCATAAACGTTTATTACAGCAAAAAAATCTTCAAGTAGACGAATCATTTTACCGCATTCACGTGACTCTTCCGATGAGTTTGATGGACGACCCGGATAACCAACTTTGGATTTCCAGATATCTATGGTGCTTAAACCGTTCAATTTCCCCACTAGATGACTATCACTATACTTTTTCCACTAAGACCAGTCTACACTCTAAGATAATGCAGCGCTCTTGTTTCAACTATCTTGGATCACAATGGACAACCGATCGAAAAGGGGATGTTATAAAAATAACAATTTGTAGAGAAAATCCTAGAAATCAGATCATAGCTCCACTCAAAGATGGCTTGTTGTTTGATAACCGACTCTTTTTCAAATATACCGGTGACGACGATTATAAAGTGACACTTTTCACCAACAAAGACTGCGAAAAGCTCAAAAGAAACCCCCCAATTGGAATGAACCCAAAACTTTGGAAAACCATTAAATTATCACAATATTTCAATCTTCCAGCCATAACTGCCGATAATACCATAATGGCTTTACCCTCTATAAATCTCTACTGGGATTCAAAGCTCAAAGACAACGTCAAATGCACATTAAAGAATAATATCTATATAAACTAATCTTCAGCCAGTTGCAACCATTTCTTTGCATTTTCCAAAAAGGACAATTGTGAAGATGGTTCTTCAAATACAAACTCCAACTTCTCTTGTCCATCGATTGTATGCTTCACAACCTTTGGTCCTTCTGAACAAACAGTCTCATATTCTGCGGCATTGTAGTTCTTGGTGAAATTTTTGTACAGTTCGTACACCACAACTCTGCTCTCTGTATCATTTTTGGATTTATAATGATTGAAAGCCTCTTTAAACACATTTACAGCTTTCTCTATTTGAACAGAAGTCAACTCAAACTCATCTTTACCGGTTTCATGATAAGCCAGTAACTGTTCCTCAGTAGGAATCAAGAGTTCATTCATCAGATATGAAATATATATCTGAGGAGTTCCCAATTGGACTACAAGACGTTGATAGACGTCTCTGGTCTGTGAAAATCTCATGTTCTCATGTAAGAAAGACACATACCGTTTATAGACTTTACGGTTCAATTTGGTACCTTTAAAGACGTCTAAAACGATATCAAAAATACCATCCAGACGTTCGATCTCTTCTAAAGATATCTCGAAATCGATATACCGAAACCAAACTTGTAAATCTCTCGGATTCTTCATGAGATAAGATTCATAAATCTTACGAACCCTTTCATATTCTTGTAACCTTGATTCGAGATCGACGTACAGATCTAGAATTTGACCAGAACCAAATTTCCCAAGACAAAATCCTAGTATCTTACGAGCCTGAGAAAGATCTTCTTGACGGATTTCAAAATGGGAATACTTGATCCACAAATCTAAGTACAAACCACCTACGATCTTTGTCAGACGTTTGTACAAACCCCTTGCCTGGTCTACAGATCCCGAAAGTTCTACAAAATACAAATACCGAAGCCAAAGCAGCACATACGCCGTTTGGGCCATCTTTGACAAAGTTTCCGGTTCCACTTTGTCCAATGCTTGTTCGAATACATGCAGATCCAATTCATCATTCTTCTCCACCAAATCTACGTAATCCCACCAAAGTTCGAAATCCAAAGGCAGCTTTTTGAGTTCTTCTTTGAGTTGGAGTTTCCTCTTGGTAACTACATTGGCTTCGATGGTTTCTTTTGTGCCATGTTGTTGTTCAAAAGCTGTATAACTCTTTAACAACACCCCAGACTCAAAGAATCCTAAACCGTATCTATATATTGCTCTCAGCCTATCAAACTCACCCAATTTTGTCTCATATTCCAGATAACGCACCAATAAAGGTTCAGAGAGCTTATCTACACGGATCAAATTATCCAAAAGAACCCCAAAGAGTTCTCTGACACTCTCTGTGGATCCATGGGACATCTCGAAATCTATAAAACTTCCAAAACTGGTTTCTCCAGGAACTTGCCTGACATAGTTTTCATAAACCTGTTTCGCCAGATCGAAATCTTTATACTTTACCAAGAATTTTATATAGTTCTGGAACATCTTTGGTTCTGGTTTCCAAGAGATCCATCTACGGAAGATTTCTCGCACGTTTCCATAGTTGCCGAGTTTCTCTTCAAGTTGTATGTACTCATAATAAAATTTATCCACTCTAGGAAGTACAGTAATACTTCTTTCCAACAAATTTCGAGCATGGTTGACGAATTTTCCTTGGATCTCTAATTGGATATAACTCGACCAAACTTTGACATCAGCAGGATCCACTTTCAAGGCTCTTTCTAAAATAGATCTGGCTCTTGTGTAATTATGCAAATCCCATTCCCAACGAGCATATCGAACGTATTGAGGGAGATCTGTTCTCTTGAATTGAAGAGCCTTTTCGTATGAAGTTCTCGTCTGGTGTTGATATTCACGGAGTTCTTCGATATCTTGAACACGGATATTGGTTTTCCGGAGTTCTGGAGCACGAGATTCATAAGCTTCAGCTAGAATTTGTTCCGTTGTAAGCTGTTCTGGTTCATCCGACATGGTGATGAGGTTGGTGAAAAGTTCGCCAGGCGGAGAAATAGGCGGGACCCGCCCAAACAGGCGGAACAATAAAAAAAAAAAAAACCTGCTCAAAAATGCAATTAAAATGACAGACCAGAGCGGAGAAGCAAAACAAAGCAAAATTGACAGAATTGGTCATGTGAATTTAAGTTTTTCAACATTGGCATAGTGCATGTATCCCTAAAATGGTAAACATCAAAATTGGCATTTTGAATAAAACAAAGTTATTCTTTCCGTAAATCGGCAATAAATGACACTCTATTACTGCATTTTTAACACACCCCACCTATCAAATTCCAAAAACAACTCCCCAACATGGTGTTTGTTCATACCCAACTATGGGGTTTGCCGTGCATATGACAATTTTTTCAATTTTTTTGTTTCATGCGCATGCTTAAAGCTGGCGGCTACTTTGCATGATGATTACCCCCCTTTTGGGATATATATAGAAGTGAAGTTAACCTTGTAGATTGACGTTTTAAAATGTCTTCGTATTTACCACTTATTGAATCTCTTAGTAATGGAGCTGCTCCAGGTACTGGAATTGTACCTTTGAAAAATAAAGCTGCTAGCCTTTTAGGGGGTATGGCGATGCCACAAGAATTACTCGATTATGTCCAAGGAGAGCAATTACTGATTTTTGGATCATATCCAACGAGTCTGGATATTGCTCCAAGTGCAATTTATCTAGTTGTATTTTTATTGTTCTTTTTGGCCCATACTTTTATCTTTACAAAGAATTATTTAAGGGGTCATAAATTTTGGTTGAGTTTGTTATTTGCATTTTATGCATTGATGAGATGGTTGGGATTTGCATTGAGAATAGTTTGGGCCAAAAATATTTTAAGATTACCTGAAGGAATGACTTCTGAAGTATTTTTGGTGTTACCAACAATACTTCTTCTGTCTGCCAATTTGGTTCTTGCACAGAGAATTTTCACCTGGAGGCATCCGGCTTTTGGATCCAGTAAAATTTTTTGGCTGGCTATGATATCGATTTATTTTGTGGTTCTTGCCCTCATTGTTTTGAACATTGTATCTTCTTTGGTTCCTTATCTATACTTTTTATCTCTGAAGCATTACAAAATGTGTGTCACTGCTCAAAAAGTGTGTTCAATTTTCATCATTCTTTATTCCGTGTTGCTGTTATTCCTTTCCAGTGTTGCCTATATTTTTCCTCAAAAACAATTGATTGGTAGAAAAGTTTATCAACCATGGTGGATTGAATCTTTCAAACCGACTTATTTCGTCAAACCTGGAGCTTGTCAATCTGCTGAAAGAGAATTTCTTCAAAAAGATGGTTCCAAGGCAAGAGATGCAATCCGTATCATTGCATCTTCTACTTATTACTGTAGAAATAAAGGAGAAGAAACTCTGGATCGACCAAATAATCTCAAACACAACTTTAGCAATGTCTTGATTGGAATCACCTCTATATTTATCTTAATCGGTGCCATTTTTAGAGCAGTTGGTGTGTTTTTAGACATGACTTATCTGACTCAATCTTGGATTTTTAAACCTGTTGTCATGTACACCGTTTGGGGGGTTCTTGAAACCATAGTTAACGTTTTATACTTGGTTGGAAGAGTCGATCTTCGTTTCTATAGACCAGATAGACTCTCTTCTAAACTGGTTACAACAGAACAAGACTCTTTTGAAGAAAAAATTCACCCCGAACACTCTTCCCTTGATAACACAACCGTATAGTTTCTTTAATCCATTGATGTTACCCCTAATTTAAGTCGTGCACATAATCTCAAATTTACCACCCAAAAAAAAAAAATGTCAAATTTAAAAATTCAAATTATTCAAACACGAGACCGACTGATTTAAAATGGTCAGTTCTAAGCGGTCACTACGGCGTCAGACTGGAAATCACAATGATGATACTCCAAGAAGGGCAAGAAGAGCTCTGGCACCTCTGGTTTTACGTGTAGAAGATCTGGGGAACGATTTTGAAGATGATGAATACGAAGAAGATTTAGACGAAGAGGCCGACAAAAGTTCAATTATAGATGAAGAAGACATAATTAAACCCAGTAAAAGATCCCGAAGTAGGTCTGTGGTATCAGATGGAGAAGATAATAAGCGTCTAAAAGTTGAAGAAGAAGATGATGAAGAAGAAGAAGAGGAAGAATCTGACTCTGCCCAAGATGCAAACGCTGAATTAGAATTGGTGGACGACGAGTACAAACTTCCAGATGACAAAGATGGAGATACAAAGATAGACGAATTCGGAAACTTACTAGGAGATCGTGAATTCCGTTTAACACCTTTCACAATCATAGGAAAAGGTGATAAAAAGTACTTCTTATCGACAGAAGTGTCCCGTTTGATGGGATTCAAAGATTCGTATCCTTTTTTACAGAAGTATACAAATCTTTATAAGTACATAGCATCAATTGAGCAGAAGTTGGATTTGGTGGAAAGACAGTTGATGCCAGTGACTTATAAACTGAGGACAATTGGTCTTTTGACGGCTCGTTCAGTGTTCAAAGTGCTTGGATGTCGGATCCTCAAAAATGGAAGGCATGTTATCGACGACTATTACGAGCAAAAACTGCGAGATGAAGGGGCAGAGGAAGGTGCTTCTGTAGAACATCCAGCTGAATACATCCCACAATCTGCCGGATACGAAGTATCGGAATCTAGAGAGCCAACGTCGGTTGACTTCCGTAAACAGCTCAAATCTGTTCCGGAGAACTGGATCTATAATTTGGCTTCTTCAACAGCCCATTTGAACCATACCTATTATACAGCCAGACCCAAATACCTCAAAGAAACATATACAAATGTCAAATTTGTTCCTGCTCATACACAACCAACTCGTAGTCGATTAGAAAGAGTGGGTGAATTTTCCGGAATGGTGTTTGAAAATGTGCTTAAAGGTGATTTTAAGGTTCATCCAGTAGGATTGGCAGATGTGGACGAATCTGTCTTTGCCGACTGTGTGGACGATGAAGTCAAACTGGCTATTTTGAGGCAACAACAACAGGAGAGAGACCTCAGTGTTTGAGGAAAATTTCAAAAAAAAATACCGTCTATAACCGACAGACCGGTACCGGCGTGAAAAGGGACATCACCTTAGGCCATTGAAACTTTTGAATACTAGTTTTTGAGACCCAAAGAGTCATCCTGACGCCGCTTTCACCTCATATTACTCATTATCTTGTACTCTTTCCCTAATTCAATCCTTTTCTGACTCATCCTTTTGCTCATCTCTTAACTATGACTAATTCTTTTCCCGATACCGCAGTGAAAAATAATTCAAAAAAAATTGCCTCGTGAGGCTTTAAAAGGAGAAATCATCGCGATTTAAACTTGAAAAGAAGTAAGTTAGAAGTGATCGATGTTTAGAAGAACACTAACTTGTAGAATGCCTGCTTCATTAGATGCCTCTAAGTTGGTTATTACCAAGACTACGACACCAAAGGTCAAATTACCTAAGGAACAATTGACCTTCGGCAAAACTTTTACCGATCATATGTTGACCATTGAATGGACCGCAGAAGAAGGTTGGAAAACTCCAGAGATTAAACCTTATGGACCATTTCAAATGGATCCTCTGTCATGTGTGTTACACTATGCTTTTGAATTGTTTGAAGGTTTAAAAGCCTATAAAGATCTGAACGGTAAAGTCCGTATGTTCCGTCCAGACAAGAACATGATCCGTATGAATTCTAGTGCTGAAAGAATCTGTTTACCAAATTTTGACAACGAGGAAATGATCAAGTTGATTGGAGAGTTGTTAAAAGTGGATGAAAGTTTCATTCCAGAAGGGAAAGGTTACTCTTTGTACCTCAGACCAACTATGATCGGTACCGATGCCGGATTGGGTGTTGGAACTCCATCAAAACTGTTGTTGTACTGTATTTGTAGTCCTGTTGGTCCTTATTATGCCACAGGTTTCAAACCAGTAAGTCTTTTGGCTACTGATTTTGCAACAAGAGCTTGGCCAGGAGGTGTTGGTAACAAGAAATTGGGTGCCAATTATGCTCCATGTATTTTACCACAGAGACAAGCCGCTGCCAAAGGTTATCAACAGAATTTGTGGTTATTCGGAGAAGAAAAATTCATCACCGAAGTTGGAACCATGAATGCTTTGTTTGTCTTTGAAAAGGAAAACGGTAAAAAGGAATTGGTGACTCTGCCTTTGGATGGAACCATTTTAGAAGGTGTTACGAGAGATTCCATCTTGGAGATTTGTCGTGAAAAATTGGATCCTGCTGAATGGGAAGTCAATGAAAGATACTGTACTATTTACGAAGTTGAAGAAGCTGCTTCTAAGGGTAAATTAGTGGAAGCCTTTGGAGCCGGTACTGCTGCAGTTGTTTCTCCAATTGGTAAGATTGGATGGAATGGGAAGGATATTGAAGTTCCTTTGGCCAATGGTAATGCTGGTCTGTTGACTGAACAAGTTGCTGAATGGATTGCAGAGATTCAATATGGTGTTAGAGACCATCCATGGTCTAGAGTCATTGAATAGATTAAGGCTTTACGTTACAGATGTATGATTTGTAGATTTTGTGTAGTCTGGATCATATCATTATATCATTATATCATCATATAGATATTTATCATATTTTGTCATATAATATCTACATATTTTACCATCGTATTTTACCATCATATTTTACCATCATATTTTATCTTCATATAATATCATTATATAGATATTTATCATATCATATCATCATATTTTATCATCATAGTTTATCATTATATAGATATCATGTAATATCATCATATCATCATATCATATCTACATAAAGATTTTTGTCATATTTTACCATCATATAATATCTTCATATCATATCTTCATATCTTCATATCTTCATATCTTCATATCTTCATATCTTCATAGAAATCTTTATCCTATTTATCTCCAAATCTTATCAATTTCTTATCTATCATAAAATCGTTATCTCCATCCTTCCCTCACCACAATCACAACTCTACAACATCACATCATAACACAACCTACTTCATCGTCACACCCATAATCCCCTCTTCCTTTAACCCCCCTCTTCATAGCCTATCACATGGTGAGGGGAAGCAATTTGTGCATATGCATGCATAAAACTTGCAGATTTTTCAGATAAAGTTGAAGTTGAAAAATTATTTAAAGGGGTTGATCACTACTTTAGAATTGTATGAATGCCATTACAAATACTTTGAAGAGGAAAATAACTCCTTCACTTCGTAAAAAACCTTTTCTGTATACAATTGGAGGATTTTTTAACACTGAAAATATCGAAAAATTACCGCCTGATCTGTTGTTTGACTTGAAGAAGAGATACACCAATGATACAAGATCCACCAAAATTGATCTCGGTATAGGTGCTTATAGAGATGCAAATGGGAAGACGTGGATCTTACCTTCTGTGGCAAAACTGGAACAATTAGTACAATCGAATCCAAATTATAACCATGAATATTTACCGATTGCCGGTTTGGAAGAGTTGAAGAGAAATCTGGCCAAATTGATTTTGGGCCCAGAATCAAAAGTTTTGAAACAGAACAGAATTGTGTCAGTCCAGAGCTTGAGTGGGACAGGAGCACTTCATTTATCCCTGAAATTCATCAAAAACTTTATAAAAGACAGCGAAGGAAACAGTCCAACCGTTTACGTCAGTGGACCCACTTGGGGTAACCATTTACAAATTTTCAAGATGCAAGGTTTGGAAATTGCGAAATATCCATATTGGAATCAAGAACTCAAGAAAATCGACATGAATGGTGTTTTGGCCGCCATCAATAATGCCCCAAAGGGTTCAGTATTCCTATTACACACCTGTGCCCATAACCCCACGGGGATGGATCCTACACATGACGAATGGGATGCAATTTTAGAAGCAGTGGTGCGCAACGAACATCTTCCGATCTTTGATTCTGCTTATCAAGGATTCACCTCTGGATCTTTAGAAGTGGATTCATGGTTAGTGAGACATGCAGGTGACATGGAACACCAATTTCCTTTTTTGATTTGCCAGTCATTTGCCAAAAATTTCGGAATGTACGGTGAACGTGTTGGATGTTTCCATGTGGTGCTACCTGAACAGAATGACGAAGTACACGATGCTCTCTTGTCACAATTCCAACGTATAGTTCGTACCGAGATCTCTAATCCTCCACTGTACGGGGCCAAAGTGGTGAACAAAATCCTCAGCACTCCAGAACTTTTCCAACAATGGGAAAACGATTTGGCCGAAATGAGTTCTAGAATCATCTCCATGAGAACAAGACTCAGAGATGAACTAGTCAAACTTGGAACCCCGGGCACTTGGGATCACATTGTAGAACAACAAGGTATGTTCTCATTTACAGGATTGAGTAAAGATGAAACCAGCAGATTGGAACACGTCCATGGAATTTACATGGCCTCCTCTGGTAGAGTCTCAATGGCAGGAGTCAACAACCACAACGTTGAAGCCATTGCAAGGGGTATCGATGAGGTTGTACGCCATTATGCATAGAGCTGCATAAAATCGTGCATCAACATGCAGAGAAAATTTTTAAATAACAATAAAAACTACCCACAAACCAATCGGTTCCCGAATCTCGTGATTTGTCACACATCATTGAGCAACCATTGAGTGCTATAAAACGTGTTGATATTCTAATCATAAATCTAAATGGAAATTATCACTGTACCAACGACCCCATTCCCGGATCAAAAACCAGGAACTTCAGGTCTTCGTAAAAAAGTCAAAGTATTTCAATCAGATCATTATACTGAAAACTTTCTTCAAGCAATATTCGATGCCATTCCAGAAGGTTCAAATGGACTGCAATTGGTAATTGGTGGAGATGGTCGTTATTATAACGATCACGTGATCCAATTGATCGCCTCAATAGGAGCAGCAAACGGTGTCACAAAATTGATCATCGGACAGAACGGTATCTTGTCCACACCTGCTGCTTCCCATGTAATCCGTGAATCCAAAGTCACAGGTGGGATCATTTTGACGGCTTCTCATAATCCAGGTGGTCCAACAAACGATTTCGGTATCAAATATAACCTCAGCAATGGAGGTCCGGCTCCAGAGACTGTCACAAATGCCATCTTTGAATGCTCCAAAAATTTGACCAGTTATAAAATTGCCGATATTGGCACTGTAGATCTTTGTAAACTCGGTAAAAGTGTCTATGGACCTCTTGAAGTGGAGATCATAGATTCTACTGCTCTGTACGTGAAGATGACCAAAGAGATCTTTGATTTCGACTTGATCAAACGTTTCTTGGCTAAAAGGACTCCTGAAGGACTTAAAGTGTTGTTCGATGCCATGAACGGTGTCACTGGTCCATATGGTAGACTGATCTTTGTCCAAGAGTTGGGATTACCAGAATCCTCCATCCAAAACTGTGTCCCGAAACAAGATTTCGGAGGTTTGCATCCGGATCCAAATTTGACCTACGCCAAAACTCTTGTCGAAAGAGTTGATCTGGAAAAAATTGCCTTTGGCGCAGCCTCCGATGGAGATGGTGACAGAAACATGATCTATGGAGCAGGTGCCTTTGTCAGTCCCGGAGATTCCGTCGCCATCATTCTGCACCATGCCGACAAACTGATTCCTTATTTCAAAAAACACGGGATCAACGGTTTAGCCAGATCCATGCCAACTTCTGGAGCCATCGATTTGGTTGCCAAACTGAAGAATTTGCAATGTTATGAGGTGCCAACCGGTTGGAAATTCTTTTGTGCTTTGTTCGATGCAAAGAAATTGAGCATTTGTGGAGAAGAGAGTTTTGGAACCGGAAGTGATCATATCAGAGAAAAAGACGGTGTTTGGGCCATTGTGGCTTGGTTGAACATATTGGCCTATTATGATTCGCAACATGAGATTCCAGGTGGTGCCTCAATTGCCATCGTACAAAGCGATTTCTGGCATATCTATGGCCGTACTTTCTTTACGAGATACGACTATGAAAACGTCTCCAGTAAAGGAGCCAATGATTTGGTTGCCAATTTGGAATCGATGGTACAAGACGAGTCATTTGCCGGTTCTTCTTTGGGTGATGGTCTTACAGTGACAGAAGCAGGTAATTTTAGCTATACAGATCTCGACGGTAGTGTCTCTTCTAAACAAGGATTATACGTCAAGTTGAGTTCTGGACTCAGGTTTATAGTCAGATTGTCTGGAACCGGATCTTCTGGAGCCACAGTTAGACTCTACCTCGAGAGACATTGTAACGATAGATCCAAGTTTGGATTCACCCTGAGCGAATTTTTGGCCACAGATGTGATCTTGGTGTTGAACTTGTTGAAATTCAAACTCTACCTCGGTAAAGAAGAACCAGATGTGAGAACTTAATAATTTTAGTTTAAATAACTTAAAAGATCTAATGCTTTCCGTTTGTTCTTTGACGACGAAGTTCGTTTTGCAGTTTTTCAACCTCTGGATCAAAAGAGATGAACTCGTGTAACAGTTTACCACTAGGCACCATTGGCAAGACAGGAACTTTCTTCTCGATGATCACTTCCATCAAAACAGGACCTTCATTGTACTCCAAGAATTCTTTGACAGTACTCTTCAAATCGGTCTGTTTCTCCAAACGGATACCTTTCATACCCATCAGTTCGGCCAATTTGACGAAATCAGGATTGGATTGATGTGTATGCGAATAACGGTGTTCGTAGAAAAGTGATTGCCATTGTGTCACCATTCCTTGTTCTTCATTGTTCAAGACGACAATCTTCACAGGAGCACCGGCTTGAACAGCACTTGACAATTCCATCAAAGTCATACTGAAAGAGGCATCACCATCGATATCGATGACACAGGCATCTGGTTTGGCAACTTGAGCACCAATGGCAGCAGGTAAACCAAAACCCATGGTTCCAAGACCACCACTCGTGATAAAAGTACGAGGCTTTGTCCACGTGAAATGTTGCAGAGCCCACATCTGATGTTGTCCCACACCGGTGGTGACAATGACATCTTTACCCAACTTCTGCGATTGTTCAGAAATCTCTCCAATAAGAGTTTGAGGCTTGATCTTAGAATCAGGTGTCTCCAATTGATAGGCATATGGGAATTGAGATTTCCATTCTGCTATCGTCTTGAACCATTCAGGACGGGATTCAACCTTGTCTACAAGACTGATGAATTGGGCCAAATTCTCAGTGACGTCTCCTTCTATCAGTTCGGTGGCTTCAACAACTTTATTGATGTTCTTTGGACTGATTTCGAAATGGAGGATACCACCACGGCCTTCGACCAGAGCACGTCTCAGCAGAGGAGCAAAACGAGCCACATTGGAAGTGACACGGTCATCGAATCTGGCTCCAAGAGCCACGATACAGTCTGCCTCTTGCATGGCCAAATTGGCAAATCCAGATCCATGCATTCCAAGCATATCAAGAGATTTCTCATCACGTTGGTCAAAGGCTCCCAAGGCTTGTAAAGTGGTTGTCACTGGGATTTGGGCCTTCTCGGCAAGCTCCTTGAGACGCAGCGGACCTTCAGGTGAATTCAAAATACCTGCACCGACGTACAAAATAGGTTTTTGGGACTTGTTCAACAAAGAAGCTGCACGGGCAAGTGATTCTGTTGGCGGATCCGCCATGGCTTTCAAAGCAGCACCTGGTAAGACACTTTTGACCGGGATCAGTTGACGTAAAACCAGAGCAGTCACATCCTTGGGAAGATCCACGAGCACCGGGCCTGGTCTACCACTTGTGGCTATTTCAAAGGCCTCATTTATACGACGAGGAAGTTCAGCCACGGTCTTCACCATCACGTTCCACTTGGTACAAGAGCGGGAAATACCCACGACATCGGCCTCTTGGAACGCATCTGTTCCAATGACAGATGTGGCAACTTGTCCGGTGAAAACAACCATTGGAACACCATCCAGAAGGGCATCGGCCATCGGGGTCACAACGTTGGTCAGACCGGGTCCTGACGTCACCAAAACGACACCAGGCTTACCACTGGCCCTGGCATATCCTTCAGCCATATGCCCAGCTCCCTGTTCATGTCTCGGAAGCACAAATTTGAAATGTGGAGAGTTGTAAATGGCATCGTACACCGGAAGAATGGCTCCTCCTGGATACCCGAAAATGGTGTCCACTTTATGTCTCATCATCATCTCATGGAAGATCTGACCACCTGACAACCCGATGAACGAATCGTCCATTTGGGCAGGGGATCTGATTCTGGCTGCCTCAGGTGCAACGGCAGCATCAAAAGCTGGTGCAGGCTGTGGTCTTGAATCTTTCAGAATAGCAGGTTTAGAACTCGAATATCTATTTAAATTACGCATCAGCATATAGCGACTACGGAGCATCGTCCGCAGCACTCTCCTCGTGTTGTTTTGCACCGAAATCATCCTGTATGCTCTACAAATGACCTTCTCCTTCCTATATATGTCAACGATGATTCACAAAATTTTTTTTTTTTTTTTTCACTTGCATGAAAATTTTTCACTTTTGCGACTATGACTCAAGAAGGTGTGGGGTCATAAAAGAGGGGAAAAGAGATTGATTTGAGAGTTGTGGATGACCGGGATGGGTTTGAATGTGTATATATAGTCTAAATCGAAGTTGTAAAAAGATGTTGTTGTGGTTGGATATGGAGATAAAAAGTCCGGAGCAGACGCCGGTACCGGGGTGATTCATATTTCTCCACACTGATAAACGGAATGGCTATTGACGGGATATCAAGGGCAAAAAGCTTATCAATTTTTTTCTTCTATTTAGCACCCGGTCAACGAGTTTTTCGGGAAAGTGTATCCAGCTTCCTTCCATGAGGTGTAGTTGTAGTTCTCGTACAGTGGAAGATGATCTTCGATGTAGTCATATGTAGGATAATCTTCTGGATCACAGGTCAACGAAATTGAATCGTTCGGCTGATAAATACGGACGTGGTCGATCTCCATGATGGCAGGGAATTCGATCGACGGCCAATCAATGTAGGCCCAATTGTTGGAGATACCCAAATTTAGAATCATTGACATTGGCTCTTTCGAGATTCTTCTCCAATCAATGTTACCATTGGGCAGTAAAGCATACGAATGCATGGTCAAAGTAGGATCTTCTCCCACAAACCAACGGACATAGCCGTTGTCGTTGTCGTTCAAATATTCAAAAGCATATTTTTGAAATTCTCCTTCTTCGAAATCCCCCTTTTCATACCAATTGGTATTCAAAGTTGTAGTGGCCGAGACTGCCTGTTGAAATGGACCTCCTGTATAAGAGTTCATGGTAGTGACACTCTTGTTGTAGATCTCCATAAATGACAAATCTGGATAGTACCAAATATCCATAGGCAGTGTTTGAAGTGATTGGGACAGAACTCCAATTCCTAGAGTGGTATCGACTTCTCCTTCAAAGATATCGATTTCAGGAGCTCCTCTACCGGTGCCTCTATTAGGATGATCTTCACCTTTACAAGTACAAGAGTTCAATTTCTGACCCGGAAGATAAGAAATTCCATCCGGAGAACTTTGATTTGGTGTGATTCCTGCATCACACAGTTCATAACTATACGGCCAAACACCTTCTGTTGTAGCCATATAACCAGGACGTCCTAAATTACCCATGGACCACATACCTGGCCACAATCCTGATACATTTCCATAGTTAGGAAGACGAACACTGACTTCCATGATTCCTTGTGTGAAGCAGAGTTGATTCCAAGAATGGACCATTCCTGATCTGTAGTACAAATCGTGTTGTTTGATGGCATCCATACGTAGTTGTAAAGTACCATTGGCAGTGGTGACAGCATCTGGATCATACCATTCTAAATCTTTGGTGGATGCATAGTTCAAATCTGGAGCATACCAAAATTGTTCATCTCCGGGATAGAAAGTACGTCCTTCTGCTGCAAATTCATCACTGAATACAAGACTCCATAGGCTTCCGTCTTTCAGTTCTCTTGTATAGGCAGACTCTGGAGTGTCTGAATCCACCAATGATGTCCTTACTGCACTGAGTTGTGGATATACATATTCGGTTAAAATGGTATATGTGTTCAGCTGTGTATGACTGGTGACCCCGGTATAATTGAACACGGGAAGTAAAACGAAAATGGCAATGGCCCCCAAAACAAGCAAAACAATACCAGCCAACCCTCCTGCAGATCTTTTATCCATATTTTTCAAATCGTTCAAAAATCGATGTTTCTCATATTCCAGATCCAGAATCGGGTCTGGATTATGGAGATAATCATCCGGTTCTTCTTCACCAATGTGTAAGGGGAAACTACTCAGCGGGTAACCTCCAAAGGGACTGAAATCATCGTCTGGAAACTGTGGAGATGTCAAGAGTGATGCTCTAGAACCTGCCGCTGAAGATATTCTACTACCAGATACACTCGCGTATCTATCGTAGACAGGAGCCGAATCGCTAGATTGTTTTTGGGAAGAATCTGTGGAATATTCTAGATCGTCCAACTGATACGAGTTTTCTTCATATTCGGCGTTGTTCCCAAATGGATTTTGATTTTGTAATGAACTCGATGAAGACGATGAATCTTCGAGTGTGAAATTCGCTCCATGAGTAAGATTTCTGCTCATCTTTGAAATAATTAAATGCTATATAAATGCAAAAGACAATAACCAGGCCTCTATAATCTATGACCTAATACTTTTTCACTGTAATCTCTTTTCAACAAATGTTTATTCCCAAAGTTTAACCAAATCTTTTGATCCGTTTGATCTAAAAAAGTATCAATTTTTTTTTGAAGAACACGAATAAAAATTTTCAATCATGCAGGTTTATGCAAGGCTTAAGCGTGGTTTCTGCAAGGCTTCTGCAAGGCTTATACACTTAAGAGGCAGTGGTATTAGCAAATAGATGCAGTATAGTGGTATATCACCAAGTTCAAAGATTGAAAATGGCGTTTTATTACATCGAGTATCCAATTATGAACGATCCAAACCTCAAATACCCTCTTTTTGATCTTTCGCTAAACCTTAAATGTAGAGAGCATATTACGTCATTGTGCAGTAGTCAACCGTTGGAAAATCGAAAACTTGATTTCGAGATTAAGACTATGAAATCTCATGTCTTGCATAAATCTCTCATCTTGAACAAGATTGTCTTGTTGTAGAACGTCATAAAAATTTTTCAAAGTGGGGACATCGAGTCTTGTAATTTTGATGTAGTGGTATTTTTCAACCAATTTGTCAATTTCATGATTGAAATGATACTTGATGAATTCTTTGTACAATCTATCAAATTCTCTTGCAGGCAGTAAAGAATTGATTTCTGTACGGAATTTACGTTTGAAATCAAAGAGGAACATTTTTTTATCAAGTTGTTCGTACTTTTCATTCAAATAGTCTGTGACTTTTAAATGGGGGTAATCACGGTAGATGGAGTCAATATCTGTTGATTTAGGCAGAGACACTAGTTTTTTTTTAGCCCATTCATCAAAGATTTGTCGTCTTTTACGTGCAAGATCTATCTCCAAATAACGGGGATCATGCATGATCTGAGATACTTGTAAATCGAATGAACCAAGTGGGTTGATCTTGGCTTCTTCTAATAATTCTATGAACTTTTGTTGTTGTAGATCACTGTCATCTTCAAGTTCACTAAGAGAGAAATCTATACCTTCACCTTCCAGTTCAGAATCTGAATCTGATGAATCAGAGCCGGTATCCCTTTCTTCATTGTCATCTTCTAATTCTTCTTGTTGAGGGTTTGTTTCCTCGATCTCTTCACCATCATCTTCATCATCATCATCACTACTACTATAACCTGTTATTAAACCTTTGGACTCTTCTTCATGTGATTCTACTTCGACAGACTTGTCCGATTCACTTGTGATCGACGCCACCTCAGCCACATCTTCTTCACTAGCCACACTAGCCACATTTTCTTGACTTTGAACAGTTGATTCACCAAATTGTCTGGCTATTTCGTTTAAATGGTAGTGCTGTTTCAAATAAATCTCATCGCTTTTCTCTAAACTCAACCCTCTACTCCAAGCCATGATCAATAACATGTCATCTTTGTCAATTGTGTCTAAAACTTGTTCAACCTCTTGATCTTCAACGGTCCATCGACTCTCGTTATGGATCTTATTATAGAAAAATCGATTTCCTGAAGAGGTAAACACCATCATCCATTCATCTGTTAACTTTATAGCCCTTAAAGGCACCCCATAATCCATTTCGATCCTTTTAAAACTGCAATTTTAACAGGGTCTCCGCCCGTGTTCCGCCTAATTTTCAAAAGTTCCGCCCAATTTTCCGCTCAAAACCGCCCCCAATTTTTTTTTTATTTTATTTTTTTAATTGGAGGCAAATTTATTTTCAACTTGATTCAAACCACCGTTGTTAAACACTGGAAATGTCCCGGAGATACGACAGTAGAACCACAATTTTCTCTCCTGAAGGTAGATTGTACCAAGTAAGTCATGAATTGATGGTTAATTCAGTACTAATAAACAGGTGGAGTATGCTTTAGAAGCCATTTCACATGCCGGAACCGCCATTGGAATCTTGGCAAAAGATGGAGTTTTGTTGGCAGGTGAGAAAAAAGTAACCTCAAAACTTTTAGAACAAGGCACCTCTGCTGAAAAGATGTATCTTGTAAATGAGTGAGTTGAAAACATAACACTTTAATTATATACTAACATCAAGTAACACCATCTGTGCAGTTGCAGGGATGAATGCCGATGCTTCTATACTTGTTAATCATGCCAGGATCACAGCTCAACAATACTTAAAGACTTATAACGAAGACATTCCATGTGAACAATTGGTTCGTAGGATTTGTGATGTAAAACAAGGTTATACCCAACATGGAGGTCTTAGACCCTTTGGAGTGAGTTTCTTATTCGCCGGATGGGATGACAGATATGAATTTCAATTGTATTCTTCTAATCCTTCAGGTAACTACACGGGATGGAAGCTGACCAGTGTTGGAGCTAATAGTTCAGCAGTACAGACTCTTTTGAAATCTGATTATAAAGAAGATTTGACACTTGAACAGGCCAAAGATTTGGTGTTGAAGATCTTCAGTAAAACCATGGATTCGGGAAAATTGAGTAGTGATAAGATTGAGATTGCCACTCTTACGAGATCCGGTGATGTTGTTAAACAAAAAATTTGGTCTGGAGATGAAATTGACCTGCTGATTAAACTGTCTGGTCTTTTGGATCAAGAGGAAGAATCATAGTCGTGTAGATTTATCAAATTTCCGATTAAGAATAAAAGAATAAAAACTAAAAAAAAAACTAAAAAAAAAAAAATTGCCACTTTTTTTTCCAAATCACTTTCAACAATGTCAAGAGCGGTTGAATACTTGAGTAGTGAGTACAATCCATCTATTAGAGGTTAATTAACATGTAGAAATTGCAATTCCACTTGGTGTGGCTATCACTGCGTTGCCATATGTGATGTATGACGTCCGTGGAGGTTCTAGAGCAGTGATCTTTGATCGGTTCGAAGGTATCCACCAATTGGTTGTGGGAGAAGGTACACATTTTTTGATTCCGTGGCTTCAAAGACTGATCGTTTTCGATGTCAGAACAAGACCTCGTAATATTGCCACTGTCACTGGATCCAAAGATTTACAACAGGTGTCATTGACACTCCGTGTTCTTCACAGACCTGAAATTGCTGCCTTACCAACGATTTATCAACATTTAGGACTCGATTACGATGAAAGAGTTTTACCTTCGATTGGAAACGAAGTTTTAAAGTCGATTGTGGCTCAATACGATGCTCTGGAATTGATCACACAACGTGAAATTGTCTCTCAACGTATTCGTCAAGAATTGAGTGCCCGTGCCAATGAATTCAACATCAAATTAGAAGACGTTTCCATCACTCATATGACATTCGGTAAAGAGTTCACAAAAGCAGTTGAACAGAAACAAATCCTGCAACAAGATGCCGAAAGAGCCAAATATTTGGTTGAAAAAGCCGAACAAGAACGTCAAGCAAGTGTCATTAGAGCCGAAGGTGAGGCCGAAGCTGCAGAACACATTTCTAAAGCTTTGGCCAAAAATGGAGACGGTTTACTTTTGATCAGAAGAATCGAACTGTCCAAAGAAATTGCCCAAACTTTGGCCCAATCTGCCAATGTCACATATCTTCCAAGTTCTCGTCCTGGAGAACAACAACAATCACCAAATTCCTTGTTGTTGAATTTGGGACGTTGAAAATTTCCTTCATCTTGTACATATTTTTATTTTACAGGAAGTTTTAATGCCAGCAGCAATAAGTATATTACAGTCACCAGGGACACTAAATAAAGGAAAGAAATTGAACATTTAGTTCAAAAAAGAGGTATATAAAACGTTAGAACCGGGTCATCTAGACTTGGGTAACGGTTGGAACACCGGTTGATGCTCTCTTTGAGGAGAAACCAAAGGCACCATTTTTGAAGATGGAGAAGAGTTGGAAGAAGAAACCGGCCAAGAAGATGAAGAAAGAAAAGAACAAGAAAGCTGTGGAAGCTTGAGCTTTTCTACATCTATCGGAAGAACCTTGGGTGACATGGTTGTTATCCAAATAGTGTTCATCGGTACAAGAATGAACTCTGATGGCAGCAGCCAAAGCAGCACCAGCAGCCAAAGTGAAGACAACGTTGAGGAAGTCCAAAATTGCCAAGACAAGTGGCCAGGCAAAGACTGCAATGAATTGGGCCAAAATACCATAGAAACTGGAAAAAAGCAAACCAAAGGCAGCAGTGAAGACGGCAAAGTTGACTTGTGGGTTACCTTGGGTAACAGTGGTGGCTGCAAGAGATCCCGTAAGACCCAAGATGATCACAAGGAATACAAAGTTTAAACCTCTTAAAGTCAAATCTCCAATTGATAATGCCATTCTAGTTATTATTATTATTATCACTCTCTTCTCGGGGCCAATTTCTTTTATATTAATAATGCATCCCTCAAATTTTGTCATGTATGTATTTGGCCGAATTGGGAAACTGGGTGAAATTTCGGGCCTTAGAGCTTCCGAATTAGGAAGTAGTATAATAGAAAAAAGGGTATCTTTGGGATTGTAGAGTGTGCAGGTTTCAAAAAAATTGAAGGGGGTTTATCATAGAATTTGTAAAGACGTTAAAGGGTTTCAATTACAAATGATTTATCACTACAGGGCTAAACCGATGAAGCCGTTCCTCGTATCAATTGCTCTCCTTCGGACCTGCATAGCAAGCAAATGGAGCGCATGGAAATTCCAGCTTCCCAATTCGGCAACTCGCTTGTTTGCCGTTTTGCTTTTTTGGGAAATTTCAAAACATATTCAATTTCATTACCTAATTTATAACCTGTACTTAAAATAAGGGCTGCCATCTCCCAACTGGGCCATCTGTTCATCGGACACTCCTTCAAATCTTCCATTTAGTAAATCTTGTTGTTTTTGTCTATTTCTCCTTGTGTAGATATAAACCAATGAAATCAACGAAATCATTCCCATTACAATGAACCCAATTCCGAGACAATGTCCCATTAAAAATTTGGGGGCATCTTGGCTCCGATAGAAATTGGACAGATACAGTCCACTCAAATTACCAATTCCAATTTGGAACAGTGATCCAACTGCTCTTTTGTACTCTCCGGCCAAATTGTTGGAACACCATGTAACCACACCTGGAAATGCAGGATAAAGACCCAAGGCCACTAAATAAACCCCTGCATAAATCACTCCGGGTCTTTTCACCGGATCTGACAGTGCTGCCATGATAAAACCTATTAACATCAAGACATAGCATCCAAATATAAAAGGGGATCTATAACCCGTCTTATCGCTGAAATATGCCACTATAAGTGATGCTATACATGCCGTGATGTACACAGGTATGGTCAATAACTGTGCAACCAGTGTTTCATATCCCAAATTTGCAATGATGGTTGGTAAAAACAACGAAATGCTGTACAAGGGAACACAGATCCCATAGTAACACAATAGTTGTAGATAAATCTGTACGTCTTTAAAAGCCAGTACTATAAATCTCTTCTTTTCATGTGATTCGTCATGTTTCATCACTTGTATCCCTTCTTCTTTAGAATTTGTGTCATATTTCAACTTGTTCAACACAAATTCTCTCTCCATAGGAGTCAAAAATTTCAGAGTATCAGGGTAATCGTACAACAAAAAGAACAGTACAAATGCCACAACCACGGTGAATAGACCTTCGAGTATAAAGATCCAAGACCAGCCCGGATAACCTCCTACACCATCCATTTTGGATATGGCATACAGCAAAAGTCCTGAAAACAGACCAGCCATCGACAGAGATGCAAAAAATAAACTCTGTCTCAATTGCAACTCACTTGTCACATACCATTTGGTCAAATAAAAAACCACACCGGGATATAACCCTGCTTCACAGATCCCAAGTGTCAATCTGGCAACCAATAAACCATGATAATTCTTGACAAATCCAAGACACATGGTATTCACACCCCAAAATATCATAATCGTGGGTAAAAAAATCTTGGGCCTTTGAATGTACCTGAACAAAATGTTCGAAGGTATCTCTGAGAAGGCATAAGTCAAGAAAAACACAGTCAAACAAATGTTATACTGTGTACCAACCAATCCCAAATCTTCCAGTAAACCTTCAATTTTGGCATTTCCAATGTTTCCCCTGTCCAAAAATGAACAGAGATATAAAAGAGCCAACATGGGCATCACATGTAGATCCACTTTTAGCAACAATTTCTTCTCATCGATGAAATCTTTTCCTGTATCTTGAGACGCTGTGGGACGTGATGAGTCAATAGACTCTGTTCCATAATCGATTTCAGGTTTGGACATGCTTTTTTTCACATTCGTTTCTCTTCTCCTTTTTATACCCCCCGTGCGGCTGATAACCCCTCAAATTCTAACAATAGGAAACCCCTCCTTTAGGAGATAAGGGGCAGCAGACGCGTTAGTCATTTAAATCGAGTGAATTGAGTGCCAAATAGACTATAACATGAATGCTTAGATGACCAATGTGGGGTCTTGAAAGTACGAATGAAATGGAGGACTCCAAAGGGGGGGGGGGGAGTGGGGGTGTGGGAAAAGTTAGTCGTGCACCTCAACTCAAAAATGTCTCTTTCAAGTCGTGCACACGTGCTCAAACTCGGAATTTAAAAAGCAGAATTTGAAAAAGAGGCACTGTTCATAAACCATGTCAAATCTGTTGATCAACCGTTCTTTGACTAATGTTCGCACTGTAAGTTTTTCAGTAATGCATGTCAAATGGCTAACTCAAAGGAACTCGAGTTTTTGTACGAATCAAATGTCATTTCAAAGTCACTGTATGATTCAATCATAGCCTCTTTACCAGAGAAATATTCCGGTCAACCCCCGGCGGATCTCCAACGGATTCCCAGCCAGGCTCCCAGCCAGGCTCCCAGCCAAAATCCGAGCACAATTTCTGTGGAGAAAATCCCACCGCCCCTGTTTTCCCCTTCGGCCGAGTGGGCAGAAGCCATGTACGATTTTGAGCCTCAGCAGGCCACTGATTTGCGTTTGAGAAGAGGAGATAAGATTGAGATTTTGGACAAGTTGAGTCCTGATTGGTGGAAAGGTCGTGTTGGGTCTACAGAAGGAGTTTTTCCTGCTAATTATATCCGAGTTTTAGGTGCAGCTCCTTTGGTTCTGCAGCAGACTAATTCACAACCCCCTTTTCCTCCTCCTTCGGCTAATTATTACCCACCACAGCAACAGCCTCAACAACCACAACAACAACCACAACAACAAGGAAATAACCATCCTCATATGAAGAAGTTTGGGAAACAGTTGAAAGACGCTGCCATTTTTGGTGCAGGTGCCACTATTGGTTCAGATATTGTAAATAGCATTTTTTAATATAACGAGATATGAGTTTGAGGTAGGTCGTGTGTGGAATATCAATTGTCTTTAAAGGAAAGAATTACATGGCTTAATAGGGATATAACAGCAATTTTACATCAATCTAGAATTTAGTATTTTTGGACTTTCGATTTCTTGTTTCTTTAATCTTTCCTCTTTTCTTTCCTCTTTTTTTTTTATTCTTCCTCTTTTTTTCACCATTTTTTTTATTCTTCCTCTTTTTTTCACCTTTTTATTTTCTATTGTTTCCTCTTTTTCAACTATTTTTTTATTCTTCCTCTTTTTTCACTTTTTTTCATCTTTTTATCTCATTTTTTATTTCATTTTTTAATTTTAATTTTAATTTTAATTTTCATTTTTGATTTTTCGTCCATCAGAACGTCAAGAACTAAACCCACGTTCAATCCATCATTACTTCCTCAATCTTCACCAAAAAACACCTCAAATCTACTCCTTATCACCTCTATCACACTCCATCACCTTTCAAATCAACAAAACCCCATTCAAAACAATGAATCAACCACCTCCAACAAACGGCGCCAATCAACCGCCAAGACCAATTTTATCCCCCCTGCAAATCCATTCGCTCACTGAAAGTTACCGAAACGAAATCGCAAGAGCCAGCGAAGTGGGAAATGACACCGACGAAGGCAGAGAACATCTCAAACAGGCCAAAAAGATCAGACTTCTCTTACTCAAGTACCAACAACAACAGCGTACCCAAAGACAACAACTCCAGCAACAACCTGTGTCACTGCCTAATACTCAGCCACCTATTTCACGTCTGCCTTCCTCACAACCACAGCTCCAGACTCGTCCTGTCAGCCAGCCACCGTCCCAATTGGGCTCTCGTCAAGGATCCCAAGTCCAACAGCCCCAATCTCCTAATGCAAGCATCCTCCAACTCCAGAAAGTTCGTAAGATCCTCGACGACTTCCACGGCAGATTGCGGGCCATCGAAAACACCAAAAGGTCCGGCACTTTGGGTCCAGAAGAGCTTGCCCGTTTGGTCCAACAGGAGGAGCTCTTGAAACTGCGATACGATCAGTACACAAGAGCCGCAGTGCAGATGTCACAGCAGATCCAGCTGCGGAGAACGCAGATGCTGGCGGCACTGAGTCCGCAACCGCAGCAGCAGCCACAGCAGCCACAGCAGCAGCCACCACCACAACCACAATCTCAGCCACAATTTTCAGCCACATCTTTATCACCTGCCATTTCTGTGGCTCAGCCCGTGGCTCAGCAGCCTCCAAGACCAGTTCAGACGCCTGTTGGACGCAGTGCCTCTCCAAGTGCCACACCTGTCACCAGCGTGAACGCTGCAGCTCGTCCTAGTCTGCCGGCTCATGGTGGCTCCGGATTAGGCGGAGCTGCTGCTGCTGTGGTGAAGTCACCTGTGCCAACTATGCCCATCTCTGCAGCTGTCAATGTGCCTCCTCCTGCTCCTGCCACCATGAAACTTTCACGGCCTTCACTCACAGGTGGAGGAGCCTTCAATTCGATGCTGTTGACCCAGCCTGCAGTTTACAAATTGCCTCAATTCGAAATGGAAGGTGATCGGGTGTTGCACAAACGTAAGTTACGTGAATTGGTCCGTAGTGTGGGCTCCGATGAAGGAGATGGAGAGACCACAATTGACGGAGATGTGGAGGAATTGTTGCTCGATTTGGCTGACGAGTTTGTGAACAATGTGACAACGTTTGCATGCCGTTTGGCCAAACACCGTAAAGTGGATTCGATCGATGTCAAGGACATTCAATTACATTTGGAGAAGAACTGGAACATCCGTATTCCTGGTTATTCCAGTGATGAGGTTAGATCCACCAGAAGATTTCAACCAACTGCTGCTTATAATCAAAAGCTTTCTGGTGTCGACATTGCCCGTTCTGTTAAGAAAGATGGTATCTAGTTGTACCGTTCTGTTAAGACGGTGTGTAGTTGTGTCGTTCTGTAAAGATGGTATGTAGTTGTGTCGTTCTGTTAAGACGGTATGTAGTTTGTACCGTTTTGTTATCCAGTTTAATGTCTTTAAGTTTGTAAAAATGTATTGTACCTTTTAATTGTCAATTTCTAGTCTCTTTTTCAAAGTATTTAATACCTGAAAAATCACCTTCACTATGCAAGATTTGACAGTGGATGGCCATTTTTCAATAGACAAGTTGGTATCATGTACATTCAGAACTGTTTTAAATCCATATTGGTCAATTCTGTTATGTTTTTTAGGGCTTTCAACCAAAAATTGGCGTTTTTTCATCCCATTTATACTCATTTCGTTGGCCCATCTCTTACAACTGTATAATGAAAAGTTGAAAAAAGGTATAACTTTGGCGGAAAAGACCATTGTTTTAACGGGAGGATCCAAAGGACTAGGATTAGAGATTATGAAACTGTGTTTAAATGATTTGAAAGTGTCCAAATTATACGTTTTAGACAAGATACCGATACAAGAGCCTTTTGACCAAAGAGTGGTGTATTATAGATGCGATTTAACAAATCAATTCGAACTCGAATCAACTCTTGATGAAATCTCTAAACTTCTGGATGTCAACGTTGTTATAAACAATGCCGGAATGAGATTTGATGGACCTTTATTACTACAAAACCAAAGTCAAATTGAAACCATGTTCCTGGTGAACACGTTTGCCAATATCCAAATTATCATGAAGTTTGTGAAACAATGTCCCAATTTACACGTCATTACTGTCTCTTCTATACTAGGAGAAATTGCTCCTCGAGGATTTGGTGCATATTCAGCCAGTAAAGCTGCTAATTCAAGACTCATGGAAGCGTTGAGCCATGAATTGCCAAAAGCCATCTTCTCCATCTTTTTACCGGGTCAAATCAATACTGAGATGTTTCAGGATGTTCAAGTGGATAACAAATTCTTCTTCCCGGAACTTGACTGTATCAAGTTGGCAAATAAAATCGTAGAGACAATCGTTCAATGCAAAGGGGGTGTCTACTGTTATCCCTTTTATACGAACTTTATTCCTCTTTTCAAGTTGGTTCCTTTTGCAATGTCCAATTGGCTACGACAGATAAGTGGTTTTGATACAAAGAGTAAGGTTTTTCAAAACTATACATGACTAATTCTTAGATCTCTTTAATACATCGATCTGTTCAGAGAGAAACTCTTTGAACACATTCAACTGTAAATAACCTTCAGAGTTATACAATTCTGTGAATTTTTTGGTGATATAACTTTTTTTGTCATTAACTTGAAATTCTAATTCATATAAAGGTTCATTTCCAGGTTTTGGGCTCTTTATTACAACTCTATTCTTCTTCGAGTCGTATCCAACAAATTTAGCACCTTTTTGTACAAATTTTGAATGTAAATATATCAATGCGGTAACTATATAGAATGTTCCAACCAAGTAGAAAGTTGTCCAATAAACAAATGGATCATTAAACTTATTTGGATACTTCTTGTCCAAGTAAAATGTGGCAGCTGATAATGCTATTGAGGTATAAGTAAGAACTAATTGGGTATCGACCAAGGTGAAATCTTGTTTAAAATCATTCTCCAAAACAGTTCCCAAATGTTCATCACAATTACTCTTCAAATCTTTGATAGAATACAAATTTATCTTCTTATTCTCAATCATGTCTCTATTGAACAAGTAATGATGATCTCAATTAGGAAATTATTTTTCGCTAATTGGGGCTGTCGTTCCGGGATTTAAAACTCAACTTGATTTTTAAAATTGACTCTTTAAACCACGAGCTCATCGCTGGAATGGCATAAAAGAGCCTGGTTGGAATAAAAAGTAGACTAATGGATGACAAGATGAGCTCGAACTCTAATAAGTTCAATTTGAATGCAACGACATTTGTTCCTCTGAAGAAAGAACAACGTCAATTGCCAATCTCCGAGAGATCAAATGACCATAAAAAACCGGTTAAAAGATTCCCAAAACAACCCAGACTGAAGTCCGGAATGTCCGACAGGTTCGAGGAAGAGATTTTCCAAGGGAAACTGAAACCAACAAGCAGAAGAGGACAGATTTCTATCAACCATTTGTTAGATATCTCCATTCTGGACGATCCGAGTCGTAAGCCGTATAATCTTCCTCCTCCACGTAGAAGAAGACGCAGTAGTAACAATCACATCAATCTCACAGGTGACAGGTACATCAACGTCAACTACAAGTTTGTCATAGACCATCGTGGAGACTACAGGCCCCAAATTTTGGACACAAATGTCCCCGTCCCCAGGGCAAATATTTTGCGTGTGATCATCCCCAAAAACGATACTCAATGTCCGATATGTCTTGGAGAGAATCTAGTGGCTCCTAGGATGGCTTCATGTGGTCATTGCTTCTGTTTTGCGTGTCTTTTGAGGTACTTGGACTCCGAATCAGACACAAAAACCAACTTCAAAGATTGTCCTCTTTGTTCAAAGAAAATCAAGCCAGATGACGTCTTACCTGTTCTCATAAATCCTATTGATGAGAGGTTCGAAATGCCCAAAATAGGTGAAGAAGTGGTGTTACAACTCATGTTTCGTCAACACACCAAAATCTTGGCCTATCCCTATCAGATGAAGTTGAGGAATGCCGAAATTTATGATGGCAACATTCCATGGTTCAGTTCGAGTGATTCTAGAGAATATGATAGGAATAGTATGAACTTGACGGGGAATGACTTGTTCCAATACTCCCGTTTGATGAAGGCAGGAGTGGATTTCGTGGTGAACAACTATTTGAGGGAGATCCAAGACCTTCAACTGGCGTATGAAGAGGACAAATTGTTGTATGCAGAAGAAGGAGAACATTATATAAAAGCCATCAAAAGAGTGGAAGAACTGATCCATTTGGCTGAAGTCAATGCCCTTGATGATCAAATGGCCCAGATTTCCATCCATAATGAGTCCCATATTGGTTGCGATATGCCTTTAGACGTTTTATCACAAATCCAGCAATCGCAATCCCAATTCAACGACTCCAATACCTATTTTTTTTATCAGACTTCGTTCAACTCCAAAGTGAAGTTCTTCGTGTCTGCTTTGGACAACAGCATTCTCAAATCCTTGTACGGTTCATTCAGTAATTTTCCTCTATGTCTCAAGATCAAGATTGAAAACATTGCATACGATTTCGTGGTCAATGATGAATTGATCAAAAAGACAAAGTTTTTGAGCTATTTACCACATGGTACCGAAGTTGCCTTTCTTGAACTCGATTGGTTTGAAGAACCGGTAAAGACTCGTAAACAAGTCCGTAAATCGATTCTTCCCTTTGAAGTTTATCAACAGTTTGAAAAGGCCTTGAATACGAGATCTGAAAAGACCAGGCTGAAAAATCTGAGAGAAGAAAGATCCAGATTGAAGTATCAAGACGAGTTAGAGTTGAAAACTAGACAATTCTATGCATCTGAAAACAACTATAGCCTTGAAGATTATGGGGTGGTGACTCCGGTTGTAAATCAATTCGAACCTCTTGTCGTGAGTGATGAAGAGAGAGAAGTTGACGAATCAAAGTATAAAACCACTGTATGGGGGACCAAGATTCTTAAACAAGAGGTTGATATAGAACAGGAAGAGGACAGTGAAGATTATTTCAACGAGTTATTGAGGCTGTCGAAGGAGAGAGAACTGATGAAGAAAAATGGTAAAAAGGGTAAGAAGAAGTTAGTGTTATTGAATAGTCACAAGTAATTGCATTTCATTTCTGTAAGAGTTGATCGATCTTGTCTTCTAAAGATCTGATTCTATCGTCTTTCTCTAAATTGGCTTGGATGAGTTTATCAATGATCTTGGAAAGGGTGTCCACGGAGTCTGCCAATTTTTCAACATTTTGTTTGAGACCTGAAGCAGCGGTGACTCTAGGAGTATCAGACTTTTCAGTTGTTTTTTCAACATTTGGTTCAGCTTTCTCAACCTTTTCAACCTTTTCAACCTTTTCAATCTTTGGCTCCACCTTTTCAATCTTTGGCTCCACCTTTTCAATTTTAGGTTCAACCTTCTCAATCTTCGGCTCAACCTTCTCAATCTTTGGTTCAACCTTCGGCTCAACCTTCTCAATCTTTGGTTCAACTACCTTCACCTCCTTCTTTGGAACTTCCCAATCTTCATCATCAACATCACTCTTGGAATCGTCCTCAGAAATATCATTAACTTTATCCAACATACTGTTCACCTCAGAAGAAGATTTCAACAAATCATCCACATTAGTACTGGCTCTAGAAATTGGAGCAGAACTTACAGGACTGATAGTCTTTTTAGGCTCGGCCTTTGGCTCAGTCTTTGGATCTGGTTTTGTCTCACTCTTAACTTCCTTCTTCACCTCCTTCTTTTCAGGAGCTTCTTTCAAAGTTGGAGCTGTTCCATCATACAAGTCTTGCATAGACATCAAAATAGGACCATTCACCTTCTTGCCCGAAATCCATTCATCGGCACTCAAAGCAGGTTTTCCACTTGGACAATCCGGATAGATATCGTCTTGGAAGAAATCTCCCTTTCTTGGACAGAAGAACGAGATCGGTTCGATGTTGGAATCACCTCCTCCTGATTTATATGCCTTCAACACCTCATTTTCATGGACATTGACAGCTCTTTTAGGAGCAATGGCAAATCCTCTTTGAGGATCTGTAGATTGGTATTCCGACAACTGGTACAATTCATCATCTTCAAACTCGAAATATCTGATGTTTCCATCTCCTTTTCCTGCCAAATAAAGCATTTTGGTACTCTCATCGTACAAAGGCATCAACACACCGGCAGATAAGTCTACAGTATAAAATCCCCCTATTGGTCCTTTAGAAATGTCGGTGGTGTCCCAAACACCGATTTGACGATCGGACAACTTGGAAAACCCGGTCGTGGCAATTCTGTCCAGTTGACCCAACCATACAACTCTTGACAGTTTGGCACCTGTGTGTCCTGGACCTTCAGAAACAATTTCTCCCGATAATGAATCCCAGACCCGGATGCGTTTGTCACGTGACGTGGTCACAATCAAAGTTCCGTTGTAATTCCAATCAAAAGAGGTTATCAGATCTTTGTGTTGTAAAGTTTGAATCACCTCACCTGTGGAAACATTCCAGATCTTTACCGAGTAATCCAAAGAAGAAGAGGCCAAAATGTCTTGGGCCACAGGGTTGAACTTCAATTGGCCGATTTTCCTCTTATGTCCGGTCAAAACCTTTGTTGGTTCTGTGATATCTTTGATATCTACTGGATCAACGTGAAGAGAATGTCCTTGAGGTATTTGCCATATGGAGATCTTACCATCGTCTCCAGAAGCTGCAATGACGTCATCGTCGAATGGATCGAATTCAATGTCTAAAACAGTGGCTCCGGTTCTGAATACAGGAACCAAATCTGGTTCTTTACCAACTTCTTCTAAAGGAATGACAGCGAATGCGCCTCCTCCACTTGCCTGCCAACAACATCCCAAATATTTCGAATTGGCCTTGATCAAGTTGGCATCGAAAGCGTTTGTGGTGATTTTGAGATTCTCATAACTGGCCTCTTTCTTGGCCTTTTGGCCGAAAACGTGTCTATATTTTGAAGCACGAACAAATCTTCCACTGGAAATTAGTTTTTTTCCGGTCCAATTGTGCCTCAATCTCTCAAAACTTACCTCATTTTGATTCAACTCTTGGCTTCAAAATCGTTTTTTGGTCCTACGATTTTTTCAAAGATTTTTTGAAGCGCGAAAAATTCAATTTCTGAAATGGTATTTTTTTTTTTTTGAAGCGTGAAAAAGTCAATTTTTGCATTTGATTCGAGTCAAAATCGGCACTAAGAGTCTGATCGAAGCAACAGACTCTGGCCTTTTATAGTTTATAGAATTGTAGATATGTCGAATGAGTTGAATATAAATGGACTCATTGAAGAGGCACATTCTAAACCTGGAGATTCTCTGGTTCAGCAGAAAACTCTTCTGGTTATGCTGAATTATTTGAAAGATGTTCCAGAGTCCGAACATTTGTTCTGTGGGAAACATCTTCATATTGCCAGTTATGGCATGATTCTTTTTGCATTTGGCGCCACTGATCTTTTAACTGCCTATCAGTCAAGACTGAAAAAGAGCATATCGTCTTGTAACAAATGTTGTCTGGGATTTCAAACCGGTAGATGTGAATTGGTGAATGCATTTTTGATGAAAAGAGGTTTGGCTCCTGAAAAAGTGGCCCATTTCAACAAATTGATATTGGAATGGGAAGCAGACTTAATAACTGAACGGATGGAACTGATCATAAAATCTTCAACCACCACGGCAGATGCCGTCAATTCTGTAGAATTACATGATTTATTGATCGAATGTTTGAATTCACCATGTCTTTTAAAAGTGAGTGAACCTTTAAACGTGCTGTTCAATCAACTCTTGTCGATTTTAATAGCAGATTCTTCTTGGATTCCTCCTCCAAAGTTATATCCCGGTTATCTCCATCTTTTGTTCTGCAACGAAGAGATGAAACAATGGGTTTTGAACCAATTGAACAATTCGAGAGAACAGGAATGGACCTGTTTGATGACTGAAGAGTTTCTAAATCATTTCAAAAACATCCAAAACCCCCAATTCTACACAGATCTGCATTGCATCCAATTTTGGACTTGTCTCAAACCTTTGATCCAAATTTTACCCCCTTTGACAATTCAGTCTCATTTATTCAGCATCCCTCAATTGAAATTTTATGAAAAAACATCCACTTTCAAAATCGTCCCTTTGAACGAGGTGTTCACAAATCAACTCTTCTCCTTTTTGGATCAACCCCTTCCTGTACTTTTATCGGTTTTGAAACTATTGCTCGATAAATTTGGTTCAGATTTTTGGAAACTTGTCAAACCTTTCACTGCCATCAATTTTCTAGAACCTGTATTGGGTAGTCCTCATCTCAACAAGTACTTACTTTCACCTCTGCCAACTTCTGGTCCAGCTGCCAATTACAATTTTGAAGATGTGATTTCATGGACAGAAGCTTTATTCGATTCCTTGACTGGAGTTTCTCTGTCACAAAAACAGCTGTCAGGTTTGAGAATATCACAATTCTTACTCAGTAGAAACCAAGAGAGCGTTAACAAATTCTTCATAATGGAAACTGCATTGAAAATACTACGTGAATGCTCAGAGATTGAGAGTCAACTCTTCACATCTGCATTACCTGTAGAACTAATGACTAAAAATGATTGTAGACAATTCATATCTCAACGATATGAACTACTTTTTGAACTATCTGCATCTTCGGTCACTTACCCTGGTGTCTCTGAATCTAGATTGGCTGATCTCAAAGTTAGAGCTCTTTTGATCATCACAAATGCTCTGAAATATGACATCTTCCATTTTGCAGAGAAAGGTTTTGAATTGAGACAAAATCCAAGTTCGAAATCAGTTTTGTTGAAATTTGATTCCAATCTTTGGAATTTTGTAGCCCATCGTCTTCAAAGATCAGAATTCATGGCAATCGAGATGTTCAACACTTTCTCAAAAGTCTCTTGTGTCTGTCCAATCAATGAGAAGTATTTTGCCAAACTACCAAAGGCCAACATCGAAGGTGTTAAAGATTACAACAAAGGTCTGCGAGAGCTCTTCCAGAACATCCAAAAAGTCCTTGATCTGTTGAACACTTTTGATTCTCGACTTTTGAAACTGGTCATTGTCAACCCATCGGCTGCAGAAGGTTACTGGTCTTGTGTTTTCTCATCCGACCTGGGAATCTACCAATCTGCCGTCAATTTACTCTATGAAGCATTCGACGTAGAGGCAAGACTGGAAGGTATCAAAGCCATCTTGAATTCAGATTTCTCGTTGACTTTGAAATGTCTCCTGGCAAACTTTTCGCAACTCAAGGTGAACAATTTCTTTGACCCTTGTCCGAGAGTGACTCGTATCACTATGGATGTAGTGGCAGCTTTGAGTAGTCCCGTTGATGGACTATTATTACAGTTCGTCAAAATTGCTCCTCCACAGGATTTGAAACTGGTCTTGTTGGAGTTTTGGAATAAGTGCTGGGATCTCTTGCATCATATCTACAAGAGAACTTTAGATTGGGCAAACTTGTACGACACAAAATTCTTGATAGATTTCACAAGAGACGTCCTTGAATTGTCCCATATGCTTGTTGACTGTTACAAAAATCTCGTCACTGTTTTAGATGGAGTTGATTTGTTTTCTGATATCCAAAACATGTTATCTGCCATGCTCGTATGGCTTAGATTAGGTGATCAAACTTTGTTGGCCTCTTGTGTCTCATTGGTGTTCAAAGTGTTGGATATCTCTGAAGAAGAGAACTTGCCCTTGCCCGATACCAGTATTGAGATCCTTGTAAAGTATGCCATTAAAACGTATCGTCATAACAACCATTTAACCGAAAAACAAAGTGCTGATATCCTTGAAAGAGCTAGGTCTTTGAATGAAGATGTAGTGGATGCCACACTCAAAGGTAATGTGGATAGAAGCAAGTCGCACTCTCCAGATGTTGTAGAGGCGCCTCCAAAGGCAATTCATGCATCAAAAGTGGATCTTTCTCGTTATTTTCCCAAATCGTCCACACCTCCTGTGGCTCCTCCACCTAAGCAACCTCCTGCTAAGACTTCTCTATTACAGGCTGCTAAACTGTCTTTGGCAAGCAGTAGAGTACAGAAGGATGTTGCTGCACCTGCTCCTCCTCGTCCTGCGGGTTTCAATAGAAAACTGGGTGAAGATGATTCTGATTCTGATTCTTCATCTGATGACGAAGAAGTTGAAAGTTTGTTCCATCCTCTTTCCAAAGACCGTGTAGCTGCTATCAAACAGAAAACCTCAAAGATGCAGTTGGCACCAAGGCAGATGTCTTTGAAAAAACCTTCTCAACAGAGAAAAGTCATCGATCAGAAAGAACTAGATGCTCATAACATGAGAATGAGACTCAACGTTGATTTGAATCCTCTTTACAAACACATATTATCCTGGGACTACAACAGAGACTCTGATTTCCCTGCTGATTACAGTGCCAATGACAACCCTTACAACCAAGTTTCCGATATCTTCAGCTCTACAGAAAGTTATTCCAAAACTTTTGAACCTTTGTTATTGTTGGAATGTTGGCAAGCAATCAGACAATCCAAACAACTTGCCGAAGAAACACCTTTCAAGTTGGTTGTTGGAAGTAGGTCAACAACAGATGTCTTCTTCGAAGTTTATGCCTCCCTCAAAAAAACTGTGGTCCAAGATAAGAGAATTGGGGACTCGGACATGTTGGTGTTGGCTTTTGACAGCAGGTTCGTGAATCTACCAGAGCAGCAGCTTAGTTCCTCGTACGTTACGGGCACCAATCAGTGCTGTCTTGCAAAAGTCAAAGAGATTAAGTCGGTGAACCAAGAATTTTGTGATATCACTTTGAAAGTCACGATTAAGGGCAACCAATTGGCTTCTTTGATCACTCCACGAACTGAATTGATGGCCATGAAGGTGATGCAAATGATCACAATCGAGAGAGAATACTCCTCTTTGAAAGCGCTTCAGTATTACGACTTGTCGAAACAGATCATAGCAGCCAAGCCCAACATTCCGGAAACCTTCAACAAGGCTGAGATGGACAAGATTCAAAATTTGTACCACGTCAATCCTTCTCAAGCTCAAGCTATTGTTGGTGCTGTCAATGCTACTGGATTTTCTTTGATTCAAGGTCCACCTGGTACGGGTAAGACTAAAACCATTTTGGGTGTCGTTGGATACGCATTGACCACAAATAAACGTGATGCTATTACTAAATCCATTGTTGTTCCTGGATCTGCAACCTCTGTTACTGCAGGTGGAGCCAAAATCAACAAGACCATATTGATTTGTGCTCCTTCTAATGCTGCTGTTGATGAATTGGTCTTACGTTTGAGAGGTGGTATTTTGAACTCCAAGGGAGAAATGTTCAACCCTAAGGTTGTCAGATTAGGACGTTCGGATGCTGTGAATCCTGCAGTGAGAGATTTAACGTTAGAGGAACTCGTTGAAAAGGAGTTAAATGGAGAAGAAGGATTAAATGTTCTGCAAAACGACCCTAAGATTAGAGAAGAGCATACCAAATGTGTGCTGGAAAGAAATCAAATCAAAGAACAACTAACAAGAGATGGTCTCACCATTGAAGAGATTGCTCAGTTGAATGAAAGATTGAAGAAAGTTGTCAATAGGAAAAATGAACTAGGCAGGAAATTGGATGAGCAAAGAGAAGAGATCTCAAAAGCTTCTAGATCAAGAGAATTTGCAAGGAGACAGCTGCAACTGAAGTTCCTAACAGAGGCCCAAATCATTTGTTCAACTTTATCTGGATCTGCACACGACGTGTTGGCTAGTATGTCGCTTACTTTCGAAACTGTAATTATTGATGAAGCTGCTCAAAGTATTGAATTGTCGGCCATAATTCCATTGAGATATGGTTGTAAAAAATGTGTCATGGTTGGAGATCCTAATCAGTTACCTCCAACAGTGTTATCGCAAAAGGCAGCATCATATCGATATGAACAATCTCTCTTTGTGAGAATGCAGAAACAACATCCAACGTCGGTTTATCTTTTGAATGTTCAGTATCGTATGCATCCCGAAATATCCAAATTCCCAAGTTTGCAATTCTACAATTCAAAGTTGATCGATGGTCCAGGAATGAAAGAACTGAACACAAGAAGCTGGCATTCAGAACTATCTTTTAAACCCTATCTCTTTTACGATATTGTGGGAAGTAAGCACACGCAAAATTCAAGGACGAAATCGTTCTACAACAAAGGAGAAGCTCAGATTGCACTTGAGTTAGTCATTACTTTGTTTGAAAAGTATAAGGATGTCGATTGGTCTGGTCGTATAGGAGTGATCTCTCCATATAAGGAACAAATTCGCTCTCTACGAGATGTCTTTTCCAGACATTTTGGTAGACTCATTTTGAACGAGATTGACTTCAACACAGTGGATGGATTCCAAGGACAAGAAAAAGATGTCATTATCATGTCCTGTGTCAGAGCCGGAGAAGGTTCTGGTGTTGGATTCTTAGGCGATGTGCGTCGTATGAATGTGGCCTTGACCCGTTCGAAAACTTCCTTGTGGGTTCTCGGAAATGTGAAGTCTCTTGTTTCGAACAAGGTATGGTTCAACATGGTTGAAGATGCCAAGCAGAGAAACTTGCTCTACGCTGTGCGTCCGGGATTCACAAAAGACCCTTTGAGTTTGATGAAACCTATTAAACCAGACCATTCTCATAAAATCATTCCAGTTGACATAGATTTACAACTGGAACTTTCCAAAGAAACTGTCTCGGAACTGCCGCCCCCACATCTGCTGCCAGTCCAACCTCCTCTCAAGAAATCCACTTCCAAAGAGAGTGTGAGAAGACAAACTGTTCCGTTTCAAAAAGCCAAGAGAAATGTTCTCACTGCTGAAACTATCAAGAAGAAAGTTGACTCAAAATTTTCGCCGAACAGCTCTTCGGAGAACACTCCTAAAAACTCACATTCCGAGATTGTACCTCCACATCTGACTTCAACCTCGTCTGAAACCAGCCTCAAGAAAAGAAGAAGAGATTCGTCTTCCGAGAACGTTGATACTGAAGGTAAAAGACTACATGAAATGCAATCGTCCAGTTCCACTTTTGCAGGTCTGTCAGTTCCAACATCGCACTATAAAGCTCCAAACAACAGAGCGACTCAAACTGTGAGAAGCGGTGTGATCCCTCAAAAAGATTCATCTAGGGGTTCTTTCAAAGGACCTTATAAAGGTTCTAATGGAGGTGGCTACAGAGATGGTTCAAAAGGATATGATTACAAAAGAAAAGAAAGGAACCAAAATGGAACTTATGATGATATGTCGTATTAATCCTTCTTGACTAGTTTAGAGTTAAATGCAAATGGAGATGTTGCCTTCTTTGCAGAACTCACCAAAGTAGGAGGTCCAGAAGATGCTAAAGTTGTAGTGGCCGGTGGGGACAGTGCGCTCAATTTGAGGAAAGGGCTCACAGAACCGCTCTCAATATGGTTAGAACTGGATATCGATGAATATGAATGATTATGCTTGTAAATGGAATTCGCTCTCTTTTCATTTGAAGAAGCCAAAGAAGATGGCGTGTTCAGCTCGGAGCTCTTTCGCAGGAGCACTGGAGGTGAGAACTTGTCTGGAGAATAGGCATCATCTTTGGTGATGATGTGAAGGGCTTTACGGAGTGTTTGGATCTCATTGAACACCAGTGTCACTACAAGTGTCAAGTTGTACTTGGCAGCAATATCTAATTTGCCTTGTAAAAGCTCAAGAGTGGATGTCAAAGAGTTGATAACAGAAGGTTCGTCAATAGCCGTTGTAGGAGACATTTTGAAATTGTTCTCCATCTGTGTGACATTCCCCACAGATTCGTTCCACAAAATTGAACTTTCTTGAAATTTGAAACCTTCCAGTTCTTGTTTCTCCAATTCATCATTAAGAGCATCTACTTGTAATTCCAAGGAGTTGACAGTTCTAGAAACATCAACTTCAGATTTGTAAAGTTGTGTTGGTTTGTTATGAGATGTTTCTGTTGATGTTACTTTACTGTTGAACAATTTCGAAAGTCCCATTTTGGATATAAGAGTTTCATCTTCTTCACTGGTTCGACTCATAATAGGTATAGCTTTTGTATCTGCTTGATCAATTCTCGTCATCTGTTCAACCTCACTTTTTTCAATGGCTTTTAAAGATTCGATATACGAACTAGTTCTGCTCTCGATGACACTTTGAGAAGTTGACAATTCTTTACGAATAACGTACCTTTTATGTTTTAAATCTTCCAATTTCTTCTCCAAATCATCAATTTCAGAATCAAGTTCTTCACAAGAAGCTAATAATTGTCTATATCTCAAACCTTCTTCATTATTTTCACTCTGTAAGTCATTGATCTTGTCGAGTAATTGTGCTTTATTCCGTTCCCAAACTTCGAATTTACGTAACAAGGAGTTTTTCTTCTGTTTATCTGTGGTATAGATCTCATTCATGGCTTGATGGATCTCATGAAGTTGGTGGAAATGATCCAAAATCAACGATCTAACTTTATTAACCTTGCCATGGCCATTGGATAAAAATTCACGTTGTTTCATAAGTAAAGTGCTCAAAGAGTTCAAAATGTGTTGTTCTTTAGATTTGAGATGAAGTAAAGGATCATCTCCATTCAAATTCATAGCCGGTGAAGAACTGTATAACATGAAACTACGTTCTACCAAATCGTTGAACGTTTCCGGTGGTTGAGTATCATTATTCCAATCTGAATTGATTCTGTCTTCCGAATAGACTGGATTTTCTTCCAAATGGCCAGCATCTTGGAAAAAATTGGCTCCTTTTGCAACTGGAGTCTTTTGATATGGACTTTCAAACATAATATTAGACGCCAATAAATCTGGTTCTTTATCTGATTCTTCTTCTGAATCACTTCTTAAGATGTCGTTTTTGACCATCTGATGTGAGATCTTTCTTTGTGAAGGTTTTCTGCGAGATCCAAATGAAGATTTGATCGCTAATGGTGACTCTGATGACATCTTTATGCAATCTTAGATCTTTAAAACGATGGCTTGGTTTCATTTTTAGTAATTTGCTGATTATGATATTTTTTGATATTTTGCTCCAACTTCTCTCCCCAATTTGTGGAATTCTGATGTTTGAAGGTGAATGGAAATGACAAAATTGGACGTTTTTGAGTTAATTGACGAGTTGGTGGTGGTTTTTGGTGATGACTGTTTATTCCCAATTTGTGATTTTTAACATGTGTATAATTATGCAGATATATTTTTTATATAATACAGTTCATTGATGACGTTGATTCGAACTCTCTGTGTCAGAATTTCTCCTGAAAGGAGAGGATTGATTGAATGGGACTTGAGGAAGAGTTGCGAATGGAGGAAGGGTTGGCAGTTGCATGTGGGAAACAGAGGCAGATCTCGGTTGTATTGTAGGGTCTAAGAAGATGGCAGGAGGAGCTAAGCCCATTGGGGGTAACGGAGGAGGTTGGACAAAATGAGGGATCATTGGCATTGACATTGTCCTTCGAAGATCATTTTGGGAGTAAGAAACGATCAATTCGGAATCACTGGGTACAGAATCAGCCTTTGATCTACTCTGTTGAGGAGGGGAATTATCCTTCAGTTTTCTCTTCCTATTTCTCTGGCTTTTATTGAGTCTTGAATTTGCATTCATATGCACTTGTTTTTCATGTCTATTTCTCGTATCAGCCCTGTGAAATTTGTAATCACAACCCATTCTACATTCGAACTGACGAGGTTGATGTTGTGATTTTTGATGTCTGTTCAATTCATTTCTATTCGGCAATCCTAAAACATGCCACGGACAATCTTCTTCAGGGCAATAATAATCCCTTTTAACATCGAATTCGTCATAATGGCTTGCCAAATCTATGAAGTTGGTGAAATGGGTGGAACAATGAGAACACTTATAGATACCTTTCTTCTTTGTCTTTTTGATTTTATCCAATATTTTAGGCGAATTGTTAATCCTCTCCAAGAAAGAGGTTGATTCCTTTGAAGCCCTTGGAATTTGAGAGCTATTTGGACTAAGAGACAAGTTTTTGTCCATGGAACTTGAAGATCCGCTCTCGTTTATAAGGCTCTTTATGTCCATTTTTCTCAACCGTAACAATTCCATAAAGCGAGTGAATAAAAGTGGGTATGTCTGCAGATCTAAGTTTTGGATCAAAGGGGAAAACTGCTATATATATCGAATTCCAACAGGAGAGATTATGCTAAGACCATGCATATAACTGTTCCTGCATAAACAATCCAACAAGCAGATCTTTTTCTCACCGAAAAGCAACCGAAACCGCAAAACTTTTACCGAGTGAAAAGGGGAAATAACAAATGCAGGAACAAATCATTTTAACCATAAAAAAACATGCATAATATTATTTGGCGAAAGCGAAAAAAATTCTCTCGTTTTTAATGAAATATGCGAGCATGAATTGGGGCTTGGATATGCGAAACCTATGAGGCTTGTGAGATGGTCCATTGAAGGGTTGGATCATGACAAGTTTCCAATGAAAATGTAAACAGAATCAAGTTGTTTTTCATCGTTTAAACAATAGTGTAATCACAAAGATCTAGACTCTCGGTACGGCCATGCTGTTCCTGCATTTCGAACAACGATGCACAATTTCTATTAGTACTTTTTCGGGAAAATTAAATAATAAATGTGACAAAACCGATTGTTTACATGCATTTGAATCCATCAGGATCACCGTAAAAAATGCAGAAGATAGCGTAAATTATAATTCATGTGAGTTTTCTCGAAATCGTTCTAGACTCTTGCCCCATGAGTTGAGGCTTTCGAATTCAAATGACAAGATTTCAAAAACCAAACAAATATAGAATAGACTCCAATAGATGACTTCGTTTATAGCTTTTTACAACTTGAGACACTACCATAACATAGTTTTTCTTTTGTCTACACAATTCTCGTAATTCATATAGAGAGATTTTGAGGTAAATAATGATCGGCGATATTCTGTCTTCCCAATTAGGAAAGTCATTCAGGAACAAGATTACGAAATGTAAACATTAAAACTTTTGGTTCCTGAAGAAACAACCCGATTGGGATATTTTCATGCAAGGGGTTTGCACCACTGAACTCGCTATTTTGCACTCATGCATGCAAAAAAAAGGAACCGGAACTAAAAATACATCAGATCACCTCATCGCCAAGAAATTAAATATCTGAAAGTTTGAAATTTTCAATCAATTCACTATGATCTATCAGTCTCGTAAACTCTTCAAGACTCAATTTACCATCCTCATCATCATCGTTCTCCATTATAGTCTTATCTACAATCTGTTGTAACAGTTCATCTTCAAGATTTTTTCCCACCATAATTTTTAAAACCAAAAATAATTCACCATTGGAAATGTAACCGTCACGATCCACATCATAAATTTTAAAGATGAACTTTATTTTATCCTCGAGTGATGATTTATCACTAAAGATTGAAACTCCTTCTATAAATTCCTTAAAATCAATGCTACCATTTCCATCTTCATCGAAAACTTCAGCTAATCTTCCTGCCAAAGGATTAGAACTTATTCCTGGAATCGCCAAGAACTCTTCTTTTTCTAGCGTTCCAGAACTGTCTTTATCCAATTTCATAAATCTTTTACTCAACCTGTCGATTTCATCCGTGGTGACTTTTAAAAAAGTTAGATAGAAAAACAATACAAACCTTGTACTTACAATTCGTTCCTTCAGCCAAAGTACCCAGTATAGTAGACAGACCAATACCCATCGCCTTTTTCTTCTTTGTTCTTTTAGTTGAAAATTGCCAGTTTGAAATTTTAATTGAAAACGGCTATTTGATCGTCAATGCACGACCGGGGATTCTCTATGTATTGGATCTATCGAAATCATAACCTCTGGCTACACCTCCTCTTCCTTCTTCTACTAAAGCACCTTCTTCATCTGCATCTTCTTCTTTAAAATCACTTCCTAGACCTGTCCAATGTCTATTTTGTAAAGCCATGGCTGAAGTTGACAAGGTGCCCTTTATGGTTACCAGAGATGAGAATTTCTTTACAAGAGATTGTTCTTCTGAAGTTTCCACTTCCAGTTCAATTGCCAAATGCTGAACCACTCTTCTCAAAGGTCTTGAGGTGCTGACATACTTACCGGTGACAACGTCAAATTCCGGAGCATCATCTTCTTCCTCTTTCTCGGTCTGGGGTTCCATTTCTCCGTCTTCATCCATCGTCAAAACTTGTTTGAAGTCCACCACCCAACTACCGGTCCATGTCAATTCAGGACTCAACAGCAATTTCAATTCATACGGTGTAATAATAGGTTTATAGTACTCTCCAACGTTATCAACTACAATACCACTCTGTCCACAACCAAGGACACACCAAATGTCTATACTTTCAAAATTTGCCAACTTGGCCACATTGGGCTTGCCCACAACGAACATGTAGTGTTTTTTACCCAGTTCTTTGATCCAGCTGGCCACAGTGTTGAGTAACAATTTTGTCTTGGCCAACGAAAGAGTGTTCACCAAGATCCCAATTGTCCCTGCAGTTCTGGCGACATGCATAAATCTATATCTCTTCATGAGTGATGGATATGGTCCTTGAAAGACTGTTCCATCTTCCGGATCGTATACGGAAATACTCGAAAACTTTGTACTGAGTTCTAAGAGTCTTGGAGGCTGAGGCATGTTCAAGTGGAAAAGTTCATATTCTTGAGGATCAACCTCTTCATCCACGCCATAGATGACTCTATTCACCGAAATCTGACTCTTGAAGTCCTGATCTGTTGGAACGTGATCCATAATAGTGGCTTTTAAACCCGAGGTGACGATGTCCCCATATAAAATATTTGGATATTCCAACTTCAACTTCAAATACAACTCATAAAGATGTCCACTATAAGGAGCATCGGCCATCAAACAAATTTTAGTCTGTGGATCTTGGAAAGTGTCATGGATTTTGGAAATGAGTGCGTCAACGTCTAAATATGGTTTTCCAAACACATATACAGCTGGTAATTTTTCAATCGGGTTCAAGCACGCATCGCCAAAATGCACCACTATATCTGCACCAACATGTTCAGCAGCCACTTCATCAATACAGCATGGGGAATAAGAAGTATCTGCCAATATCCAAACTTTCTGTTTCTCCGTTTTCTTACCACAGGTGCATTCTCCATTTTTCTTATCTGAACATGTCTTTTTCACCGTTTCTATATCATCATTACAGTCATTAAAATCGATTTCATTGTCTTGAGCACCACTAACATTTGTCTCTACTAGACGTTCTTGTAAATATTGCACAACAATAGCAGAATCGGTGATCAAATTATCGGGAAATTGTAACGTTATGGCTTTATATTTGGCACTTCCATCTTCTTTTTGTAATTTTAAAAACTCAACCAACTTGTCAAGGCTATAATAATTTTTGATTAGTTGTTTCAAATCAGTCGAATCATCTCTAGGACCGAGATATGACCTTGTATTGAGATTTGCATCGTATTTATCAAATGTATAATCCTGTGTCTGATCACTGGATAACACAGGAGCCGCAATTTCCGTCATTTTACTGGTTTTGTCAAAGTTTGAAAAATGGTCTTATAAAAAATTTTGAGATGAGATGAGGTCAAAAAAGGGTAAAATGTATGGGGAAATTTTTGATAGTTGAGTTTGACAAGTGGTTAGTCATATAAAAGTTGTAGAGAATTTGTGACTTAGTATGATTAAGATCATAAAAAGTGTTGATATGGATAAAAAGTGATTTCAGATTTTAAATGTTGCCAATTTGGCTGAAGTTTTGGAGGATTTTTAAGGACAGAGTTTGAGAGATGATTGGGTAAAAAAGTGATAAAAGAGGGAGGTTTGAATAAGACAAGAGATGAAAAGGTTTTTATGATCTCAGGTAAGATATAAGAATATCTAAAACAAAGTTTGGGAGTTTTTACATTGATGTAAAGGGGAAAGTGTTGTGATTTATGGATAAATTGGGGGTTTCAAAAAGGGTGGTGATTGTATAACGGTCAAGAGAAGAAAAATTGAGACACATCCAGTACTTGAAAACAACCAATTTTCAACTCTTCGATCATAATCCAATGTAATCTACTGTCCTTCTGTAAAAAAAAGCCTTTAAAAACCCCTTTATGTCTTCTTCCTGATAATACCCCCCTTCGCAAGAGATCAACACTTAAATAACGGAATAACTCTATAAAAAATTACAAATCAGCACATCATCTCCATACAAAATTTACTCAAAATCATGATTAAAATGACATAAAACCATAAAATGGCATCAAATTTCAAACTTGTGTTTATTCAAATACGTTCTAAACAAAGAAACCTGATCAAAATGGTGAGGTGAAAAATTAATTTAATCAACCCTTCAAACCTTGAACAGGCTCTTTTAGAAGCACGAAAGCTTTAAAGAAACGCCAAAATTCGTAATTGAACCTTACAAAGCATCTACTATCCAATAGTTCTCTTTTACAGCGTTGAAATAGCTCTACTAGACTGATTTTTTGTTGACCGATTCAGAACAAGAGTTAGCACGTTACGAAAAGTGTTTGAAAGCATCAGAACATGTCCAGAAACAAAGAAAAAGCAAATAGCTTGTTGAACAAGTACCACAGTCAGAAACAGGACAACATTTTACCCACTATGGGGACTCCTCGTCCATCCAAAGTACAAACTGTGACTTCATTACCTGCAGCAGAGAAATTCAGAACGTTTGTGCTACGAGAGATATCGACCAAAGTGGCCAGAATAAACGATCCTTCTATTAGAGAATCTGAGATACGAGATTTGAATGATGCTATTAACAAGTTGATCAACGAGAAATTGGCATGGGAATACCATATACGAACCTTGGGTGGACCCGATTACGTTGTACAGAGTAAAAAACAGCTCTCAAAGGAGTTACAAGTGAGAAATTATCGCTATTTTGGACGGGCCAAAGAACTTTCGGATGTGAAAGAACTGATTGAAACAAAACAAAAACAACTGGCAAAGCCGGCATTGACAGAAGAGTACCAAATTTTGAAGTACATAGAGAAACAAAGCCGTAGATTTGATATGGATGAATACATCGGTGAAACCGAAGCAGAGATGCCTGTTAAAAAAAGTGGTGGAAAAGAAGTGACAACTTTTGACGAGTTGAATCCACCAATGATGCAGGAGATTGAGAATTTGCTAGTTGAACGTAAGAAACTGGCTCTTTTGAAGAAATTTTAAGCCATATAGTCGAATCCATTGCGTAACAATTCTTTAAAATTGGAGTTGTAGTTCTTGTTATCTTCCCAGATCATTCTATCGATCTCTCTTCTACCACTATCGAGGTCCAATTGATCCAATCTATGGATTTTGGTCCTTCTAATCAATTTATAACTCAAGTAGTAAATGATCAAGAGAAATACAGAACCATAACTGGTGAAGAATTGAACGACTGACCAATTTCCCTTCAAGAAAACCACAATACCGTTTGCCACGACTAAAAGGATCGACGATATGAGACCGTAGTACAGAAGATAGGGTTGTAAAGGTGATCTATAGGGATAATTTTGATCATTTCTGTCCACGATATCGGGTCTCAATTTCAAGCCGTAGTAAAAACGGATGAAAGACAAGTTCATGCCACCCCAAACCACCAAACCAGATGAAGAACAGATACTCAAGAACTTCTCAAAGACAGTGGCTGTGTTGTTATTGACGGTTAGATATGCCAAACCACCAAAACATCCTGTGAACAAGACACTGATATAAGGAACTCCATGGCTGGAGCAAGTTGCAAATAGTTTGGGTACTTTGTCTTGTACCAGAAGATAATAAAGAGTTCTACTAGAAGCATAGAGTTGAGAAGATCCTGCCGTGAGGGCGAAATAGACCAAAAACCCATTCAACAGACCGGCAAATGAACACAAACCAGCACTTTGTAAGGCAATGACCCAAGGACTTTGATTCCCATTTGCAAAGCCAGCAAATTCGAGTAAATTGGAATTACAAGTGGTACCCCCATTGACCTCGATGATCTTGTCTCTAAGGACTTGTTCAGTGGCAGAAGTGGCTTTATCACTTGTTTGATATCTCAACAAACGTGGATCTCCACTGTAGATGTTCAAGCTGATGACAAAGACTCCCAAGATGTAGAAGAGTAAGATACGCCAGTAGATGACTCTTGAAGATCTTGGGATCAGTTTGCGAGGAGATCTCAGTTCTCCTCCAGCAATGAGCAGGATTTCGGTGCCTATATAACAGTACAGAGCCACTACAGAAGCTATCAAGATTGCCAAGAAACGACCTTTGGCTCCTTCTATACCAGAAGTGGCACCCAAACCGGTGTCTGCAAGGTCAAAAGTGGGTCTAAAAGGTCCATAGGTGATGTTTAAAGCAAGATTGGAGTCCAGAGTGTTGTAATATTTGAACCCAATGTGCTCATGATAAGGCAGAACACCTCCTCTATTTAACACAATGTTGAAGATGATCAACAGAAGTAAGATCAAGAGTTTGACCAAAGAAGAGAAGTATTCAACTTCACCATAGAGTCGAACATCACACAAGTTGATGAAGATGGTGATCAGTAAGAACATTGTAACAAAACCTGCAGTTGATCCAGCAGAATTTGGAATGTCCAATTTGTCATAATAACTCAACATGATGGTCAGCAGAGTTATCTCCGTGGGGAGTCCTATCATGTAGTTGAACCAATAACTGACACCTAACAGGAACCCAAAAGCATCTTCTACAAACCTAGCAGAGATCCCACTAACTCCTCCAGCAAGAGGAATGAGTGTCACCATCTCACAGAAGGAAAGCATGGTCAGTAACACAGTTGAACCTGCAATCATGAAACCGAGTAAAGTTCCCAAAGGACCAGCTATGGAGAACAGTTTCCCACTTGCCAAGAACAACCCGACTCCTAAGGTGCCTCCAAATGCAATCATGGTCAAATGACGGGTACTCAACTTCCTCTGAAGGTCATGATGTTGTCTCTTCTTTGGAGGACTATAAGAGTTGGATTCCAACGAGTTGAGTTGGTCAACATTCACATAGCTCTGCATCCCCAGTTTCCTCATCATCATGTTATAATTCTGGTGATCTATGGGGAGATTATTGGTATAATCGTTGTCTATAACGTTTGTTTCAAACGATTTGAAGTTGTCCAATTCAACATCACGTTGTTTGCTCTGTTTCAATTTCGGTCTGAGAAAAGCTAGTCTGGATTTCTTCAGGGGCTGGTCCTGACCTGCCACCCAATTTTCGTCGTCTAGTTCTCCCTGTTTGACGTCTATTTGGCACGAAGGAGTCGTCTGGAGATAATGCCTTGTCTTGGCCCGGAGATAGTTTTCAAGCTTGATTTCGTTGTCATACTTGGCGAAGTCGTCCTGCCCGGGCACCTGGAGGTCTGTGACGTTTTTGAACAAATTTGTGAAGAAATGGCGATCTTTAGTTCCGTTCATCTCGGTCCGAAGCTTTTGCTTGTCCTGGATGGTTGCAACCACTTCTTTGACAGCAGAAGATGACACAGACACTGGCAACATTGACGAGGTCACGCTCAAGTTGTCGGAAGACTCTGAAAACGTGGATTTACTCGAAATTTCAAGCGAACTCAACCGCTGCACATCACCTTGGACAACGTCTCTTGATGGGAAAAGATCATAAGTGTCCTCTATATTCGGGGTTTCTATTGAAGTGGTGTCTAAAGGGATTTGATTGTTGTTTCGCCGGAGTCTATTTGTCCGTGGAAACAAGTCTAAATGGTCCATAAAGGGGTGATTTGTAGCAAGAGATTGTCAAAGTGAAAAACTTTTGACATTTAACGGTGCGTCGGCGGATTCACCGGCCGGAGGCCGGCCTAAAAAAGAGGCGGGGCGCCCGCCCAGGGCGCTGCCTAGAAAAAAAATATTTTAATGTTCTGCGCCCTGGGCGGGCGCCCCGCCTATTTTTTTTTAATCCGGCCTACGGCCGGCGGAAGTCGGGCAGAGACATGCAGATCTCGGAACAAGAGATCCGGGAACAAACGACAAGACATTGCAAACTACAAGAATTAGCTGTATATAAATTATCATTAACAAACAGGTGATCACGTGGGGGAATAGGAGGTGATATTCTTTCTAATATATACGCAACGCTATATACAAATGGGATGCTGTTTTCTCTAAATAAAATGTCAAAGAATCATTTACAGGCCTTGACCAAATAGGAGACCAAGTCGTTTCTGTCCTTTGGTTTTTTCAAACCTCCAAAGGCCATCTTGGTACCTGGGATGTACTTCTTTGGGTTTTCCAAGTAATCACTCATGGTTTGTGGAGTCCATTCAACGGCTTTTTTGATGTTGGCATCGGTATAAGAATAACCTTCAGCCATACCGGATTTTCTACCAAAGACACCGTGAAGGTTTGGTCCAACTTTATGTGGTCCTCCGGCTTCAACAGTGTGACATTGTAAACATCTTGTCTTGAACAAAGTGGCACCTTTCTTTTCAGAACCTTTTTCGTATGGAGCTGGCATTTTTCGAATCGTGGATACTTGGTCTTCTTCTCCCTTTTTATAGATGCACGAACGGAATTTTAGAGAAAAAAAATTTTGCATGATTTTAAATTGGCGGAATTTGATAGGCTGAGAAGTGCATGAAGAAGAAAGGGGAAGAGTAGGGAAGGGAAAAAGATGAGATAAGGGAGAAATGGGGGATGGAGGAGGGTAGAGAGATGATGAGAGGAGAACTTGAGAAGAGAAAGAGGAGGAAGAAAAGAAAGATGAGATGAATAGTTGGTTAAAGGGGTGTAGAGGTGAGGAGGCCGGGTAACTGCCTGATTAGGAAAGGGGTGAGAGAAGAAGGAAGAGAGAAGAAGAGAGAAGAAGAGAAGAGAAGAGAAGAGAGTTATAATTTTGAGATATGGAAATATGATTTTGGGATATGGAGCTGTGAATTCAGGCTCAACTCCTTTTCTTTTCATCATTCCTTCCTACAACTCCCTTATCATATCTTTTTCCTCTTCATTTCTTCTCCCTCATTTCTCCTCCTTATCATACTTCTCCCTCCTCATTTCTTCTCCTTATCATACTTCTCCCTCCTCATTTCTTCTCCTTATCATTTCTTCTCCTTATCATTTCTTCTCCTTCTCCCTCTTCCTTCTCCTCATTTCTTCTCCCTCTTTCTTCTCCTTCTCCTCCCAACATCTTCTCCCCCTTTTCACTCAATTTTCACCTCTTTTCTTTTTCCCTCCTCCTCCGCCTCCCCGCCCATCACCCGACTAATCACCCGGCCTCTCCGCCTTTCTCCCGCCGATCTCCCGCCCGCCACCCGCGCATTAAAAATGAAAATTTTTTTTCAAAAACTTTTCACTTCATCAAAATGGCTAACTTAGAAAACCAGATGCAAAACCTTTCCATGAACGGTGGATCCTCGTATGTTCCACCACATCTCAGGAACAGGTCGCTGGCTAGACAACCTCCTCAACCTCCTCAAACAGGTTCAAATTTCTCCAGAAAACCTGCAGGTTTCGGTTACGGTAAGCGCCCGGACCGCGGTAGTACCAACGGTGCTCGTACTCATTCTCGTGCTGGTGAAGGTAAATGGGTCGATGGGAAACATGTCCCGGCTCCAAGATCAAAGGCCTTAGAACTCGAGTTGTTCGGCCAAGCCGATGACCCACAGTTCCAATCTTCTGGAATCAATTTCGACAACTATGACGACATCCCTGTCGAAGCCACAGGTGACGATGTACCTGAACCAATCACAGAATTCTCTTCTCCAACCTTGGATGAAGTCCTTGTCGAAAACGTGGCCTTCTCCCGTTACACAAAACCCACTCCTGTCCAGAAATATTCCGTTCCAATCGTCTCTCTGGGACGTGATTTGATGGCCTGTGCTCAAACCGGTTCTGGAAAAACAGGTGGTTTTTTGTTCCCGGTTCTTTCTGAATCGTTCAAAGTTGGTCCTGCTCCTACTCCAGAGACCAGAACTGCTTTTGGTAAACGTAGAGCCTATCCAACTGCTCTTGTCTTGGCTCCAACCCGTGAATTGGTGTCTCAAATTTATGAAGAGAGTAGAAAATTTTCGTATAGATCTTGGGTCCGTGCTTGTGTGGCCTATGGAGGTTCAGATATTGGACAACAGGTGAGGAATTTACAGAACGGTTGTGATTTACTCGTGGCTACACCTGGTAGATTGAACGATTTGATCGAACGTGGTATTGTTTCTCTTGCCAACATCAAATATTTGGTGTTGGATGAGGCAGATCGTATGTTAGACATGGGATTTGAACCTCAAATCAGACACATTGTACAAGGTTGTGACATGCCTGGTGTCCAAGACAGACAAACCTTGTTGTTTTCGGCAACTTTCCCAAGAGACATCCAAGTTCTTGCCCGTGATTTCTTGAAAAACTACATCTTTTTAAGTGTTGGAAGAGTTGGATCTACATCTGAAAACATCACTCAAAAAGTTTTATATGTCGAAGACGAGGAGAAGAAGAGTGTTTTGTTGGATTTGTTGGCATCTGAGGGAGAATTACAGTTGACTTTGATCTTTGTGGAGACCAAGAGAATGGCAGATATCTTGTCCAATTATTTGATGGACCAAGGATTCCCTGCTCTGTCCATCCATGGAGATAGATCCCAAGTGGAGAGAGAACGTGCTTTGGAATTGTTCAGAACAGGTAGAGCCCGTATTTTGGTTGCCACTGCAGTGGCTGCCAGAGGTTTGGACATTCCAAATGTCAAACATGTCATCAACTACGATTTACCAGGTGATGTCGATGATTACGTCCATAGAATCGGTAGAACCGGTAGAGCAGGAAACGTGGGAGTGGCCACTTCTTTTTTCAACAGAAACAACAGGAACATTGTCAAACAGTTGAAAGAGATCTTGGTGGAGGCCAATCAAGAGGTTCCTGATTTCATGAGTACTATTATCGATGAATCCGGTGGTTCAAGAGGTGGTCGTGGTATGAGAGGTGGACGTGGTGGTAGTAGAGGTGGTTCAAGAGGTGGTTCAAGATCTTTTGGAGGTGGTAGAGACCTGAGATCAAACTCTTCTTGGGGTAATGGAGGTTCTAATTGGGGTAATTCCAATGGTTCTTCTTGGGGTCAGGCCCGTGGTGGTTACTCTTCTTATGGTAATCAAACTTCTTCACAAGAATGGTGGTGATTCAACCTCATCATTCTTACATCGAGCCAGTTCAAACAACAAGAAAAAAAATTTCAAAAAAGGTTTTTGGGTGCATTCTGCTTTCTTTTCCAAGAAACTTGGAAGTCATTTGTGTCATTTACACACATACAACATCATCATTGATTATAGAGTATTTTGGGGGAAGACTTTGGGGAAAAAATTCCCAGTTTTATTGTGCACTTAATAGAAGGAGATACGCTCCTGTCATGTTTCTAAGGGGGTTCTTTTAATGGCTTTTAATCGTATGTATTGGATAGTCAAAATCAAATATGTTCTATATAAAAAATTCTAGATTCTGCCAAATTTTTCATGCATCACTTGCATAAAATCGTGCATATTTAAATCCGCAACTCTCTTTGCACTTTCCCAATTTTAACAATTTATACATATCGGTAATCCCCGAAAATAGTTATCTATATGCAACAGTGCTTTAAATTTTTATATTCCGGTGGTTTAAACACTGAATTTCAACTTTAATTTTGTAAAAAGGGTTTGTTGTCATTCATGCAGCTCTATGCAAGTGAAAACTGTCAAATTTTTTTTTTCCTTTAAAGCTGATATAAAATCCATTTGCTATTTGGATGGAATGTAAGGATGTCATCACAAGAAGGACAAGATATAGATTCTTTATTGAACTATGATTATAAGTTTGGAGGAGATAATTGTAAATCACCTCAAACTCCCAAATATCGTAGAAATTCGTACCATAAACGATCAAGTTCTTTATCTATGGATTCCCAATTTTCGTCACTGAACAGTCCAGATACACAAACTTCATCACCTGCTCAAGAACAAGAACTGTATTTTCCTTGGAAACCGGTATATGTACAACAACAACAAAAAATAATTGATTTAACACAAATCGATAAACCTCTCACACCCAGAATAACCCCTCAAACTCCAACACAACGACATAATTCATACACCAGCACAATGCCGGAAGTTGTGGAAGAAACAGAAGAAGACACTACAAAACATTTGAAACTGGCTCAAAATTTATGGAATTAAAGAATGGTTCTCACAATGGCTTCACTTGGAATTTGTCCAGAGTTTAAGCCACCAACCACATTAGAATTTGTAAATTCTTGATGGGATAAAGCTGCAATTCCGTAGAAAATACCAGCAATTGTTAAAAACACAGCAGGTACAATCAAAGATGTTACTTGAACTGCAATAGATATCCATTGAATAACTGCCATACTGTTGTTAATTTTTATCATGAAACCATTTTTTAAATACTCACATCAAATAAAATATAACTCTTGGCCAATTGTTGTTAAATCCATTGATAAAATTGATAAAGTTGTCAGAAAGAGGACAAATCTTCAATAAAAATGGTACTTCTACAAATATCAAGACCAATCCTTGTATAATGGCAATAACAGAAAAGAGAATTACCCATGAAAAATGGAATATGTTCACTATTCCAAACACAATACAGATGATCATTGAAAGGATTCCGGTCCTGTGAAAGAGTTAGAAATTTCTCATCAATCATAAATTTCACTTACCATTGACCATATATACTAAAGTTTTTACTCTTTAAATCATCTCCAAACCCTTTAAAATTGATAAGATCTTTTAATGCCATCGTGTGTTAATTGAATTTAAACGTGATTTTTTTTTAATTTTTTTTTTTTTTCGGTAAAGATTGAAAAAAAACCGCAGCCCCAATTTGACATCTCTTGACCAAAACCTAACTCTGTAAAACTTGCTTTAAACCCCTTGATTTCACTATGTCTGAATCTTCTAATCCTCGTATTGAAACGTCAGGATCCAAAGTTATAGACCACCGTGAAATCCAGGATGATTTCGACAAAATTGGCCGTTCTGTGTCCTTTTCAATGCCCGCCCTTCCGAATCTCCCCCAACTTTCAAATTTCAACTTGTTCAGTTCTAAAGATGAACCAGTTTTGATGCTGGCTTTCATCAAAAGACGTACTCAGGTAGCTGAATTTGTCAACGATTTGACGGCAGGATTCTCCATCCAAAATGCAGCGGAAAGACTTTCAGCTCTTCATGGAGTCGTGCAAGATACTCTAGAACTTCCTATTTCAACTGATGAGACAGAGCCACATGGTGTGGTACCTCTGGTTGAACACCAACATCCTATCATTGACGACATTGTCATACCTCAAGAGAAAACAACTCCTCGTAAACGTACCTTAACATGGTCAAAACATAACCATTTAACAGATCTTTCCAAAGAAGAATATAACGATGAAAAAGTTCTCAGATCTCGCATTAAAACTATATTATCTCTTCCAAATGTACCTGACTCTGTCAAGAACAAGATGGTACAAAAACTCATGATGAGATCTTATTCAGAGATCAAACTGTCTGTTCATTCCCATGAGTCAGATGGAGAAACCGATGAAGTAATTCTTTCCCTGGATGATTGTAAACCTTCTTATCACTCTGAAAATGTGCTTGGTTGTCCACATTATCAACGTAATTGTAAAATTGAATGTCCCACTTGTCATCAGTGGGTCGTTTGTAGATTCTGTCACGATTCTCAAATCCATTCTCATAAATTGGAAAGATCCAAGATCAAGCATATGTTATGTATGTACTGTTTCACACCTCAATTACCCTCTCAACATTGTATCAATGTGGATTGTGGTAAGATGATCAGTGTGTACTATTGTGATGTTTGTAAGTTGTTTGACAACGACGTGAACAAGGATATCTATCATTGTGATGATTGTGGTATCTGCCGTCTTGGCTTGGGTCTCAATCAGGATTATTTCCATTGTAAAAGATGTAATGCTTGTATCTCGATCGATTTACAAGATCATCATCGTTGTATCGAGAACTCCACCCATAGTAATTGCTCCATTTGTGGAGAATACATGTTCAGTTCCGTTAAAACAGTGGTGTTCATGCAATGTGGTCATCCTATTCACCAGGTTTGTTTCGATGAACATACAAAACATTCGTACAAATGTCCCATGTGTTCTCGTACCGTGGTGAATATGGAGGCTCAATTCCGTGTTTTGGATCAAGAGATCTCTTTACAACCTCTTCCTGAACCTTATGGATCTTGGAGATGTGTCGTACAGTGTAATGATTGTAAACTGAAAGGTGTGGTGAAATATCACATTTTGGGATTGAGATGTGATAATTGTAAGAGTTACAACACTGTACAATTGAAATTGTTGAAAGATGAACAAGATTTGGAACAGATGGAGGTCAATACAGAAGAACATGTTTTGCACCATGAGGAAGAAGATTCATATGAAGAAGAAGAAGAACCAGAAGATGATCTTCAATTTGGTCGTTTGAACTTGAATTCAGAGATCTTATCAAGTTTTGATCGATACCGTGATTGGTTCTTCAGCACCATGCTCAACCAAAGAGATTCCGAAGATTCGGAAGAAGAAGATGACTATGATGATATGAGATGATGAATACATGATACTTTTCATTCCCTTTTTGTACATACCGATTCTTTATCTGTCTGCAAACAGCACTGATAACCCCATGATCCCTCATGCCAATAACTTCCCCAAACAGAAGAGTGACCATTGATCAAAACTTCTTCATCTTCGTTAAAAACTTTCTGTTGAACCTCTTTCTCCTTCGATGCTTGACCATATTTCGCCAACAACTTCTGCTTCTTTTGCTCACGGATCAGCTTTGTTTCTTCGTCAAGCTTCCTCTTCTCAAGCATCAGCAGTGTTGGAGAAGCTTCTAAATGGACATTGAGATGATCTAAAGTCTGATTACCAACAATTCCACTCTTCTCGGTATCTACTTTGTACTCCTTATTGGCATCCCAGGCGAACTTCTTGAGTCGTTCAAATTCCTGCAGTTCACCACTAGAATGACTCACAAATTGCCCTTGGCTTCTCATTCCTTTGTCGACCCGCGACTTGGGATCATAAGTCACCTCACCACCCAAGTTTCGGAGATAAACGGCTTTCTCATCTCTGGATCTTACCGATAACTTCTGGGCTCTTTCAAGCCCTGGAACTGTGGGTTCTTTTGGTTTAACAGGTTCCGAGAGTCCCAAAGCAGCTAGCTCAGCAGCCTCTTCATCATCAAATTCTTCCAAAAGTGGGTTTGCAGCGGCTTTTTCTTTGAAAATGGCCTCTTTCTGTTCCCACATCTTGACTTGGTTGTCCCATTCTTTATCTGCATCATAACCGTTCCAACGATCCCGTTTGGCATCCCAATCATTTGTGTTCCTGAGCCTCACCTTCTCATCATCAATCACCAATGACATCATCTTGGCTGTCACTTTACGAGGTTTTTCAAGACACTCTCTTTTCAAATGGTGCAAAGATCCACAATTTGTACAAGCATCTTTGGGGAACACCTTCACTTTTTTGTACACAAATTGCTCGGGTTCATGTTCTTCTACAATATCAACGATTCCATTACCATGTTTTGCATCTGCATGTTGTTCTATTGGCTTTGTAGGATCCGATCTTTGATGGGAAAGTCCATCTTCTGTGGAATTTCCCCTATACCAAGGAGTTGTCGCTATGAATTTTGGAATATGAGGATTCAAAGGACCACTCAGAATCTCATCAACATCTTTTTGAACCACCTTGTCTGCCATTTTTATCCTGTTATATCCACTTTAAAATCTCTTCAACAGCTCATCGCTTGAAATTTTTCAATCTGAAAAAAAAAAAAAATCCAAAAAAAAATTTGGCTTTGAAAAATTTTTGAGTTTTAAAGCAGAGACTGAGAAGATGAGTGAAGGATCTTCGCTGTTTGTGAAACAGTTGGCGTCTAATAGTGAGTAATTTTAGAATCTTTGAATCTCAAAGATTTGAATGGTATAAATATTAACAATAGGCCGTGTTACCAGAGAGAGAGCTTTGGAATCTTTGAAACAATTTTTATCGAAATCGAAGACTTTACCACTTTTAGAATATGAAAAGCTTTGGAAAGGATTGTTTTACTCGATGTGGTTTTGTGATATGCCACGTCCACAACAAAGATTGGCAAAGAATTTAGGGTTGTTGTTTTTAGAGACCATCCCTTTACAAAATTTTGTAGCATTCACCGAACTGTTCTGGTTGGTGATGGCCAGAGAATGGCTGGGAATTGATCAATGGAGAATCGATAAATTTTATATGTTGATGAGACGTGTGGTTTTTTACACGTTTGAGAGATTGGCTCAAGAAAAATGGGACTCAACTTTAGTGGAATCTTATGTCCAAATGTTGAAAAGAGGTCCATTGAGTGGAGATCGTCGTATCCCAACTGCCATTCCATATCATATAATTGATGTCTTTGTAGACGAATTGGAAAGAAACATGTTTGAACAAGAAGAACAATTAGAGGAAGAAGCCAAAGATGAAATCATCGAAAATACCCCAATCCAAATCTTGTTACAACCTTTTGATCATCTCCGTCAAGATGCTTTGTTCAAACCATTGAGACAAAAGATTAAAGAAGATATATATGGAGATGACCGTTTAGTGGCATGGGGAGTAATAGAAAAAACAAAACAATCTCATTTAGAAATCGAAACAGAGATTGAACAAGAACAGGAAGAAGAATGGACAGGTTTTTAATACATGTATATCTTAATCACCCCCAATTTCAAGGTCGTGCACACAACCCCAATTTTTGATCGCCCTTTTTTTTCAACTTCAAAAAAAATCAATCGAAAAACATCCAAAAGAGACAACTCATTGAAGGAATAGATCTTTATTAATCGAGATGTCTGACAGTTTTGAGAAGGTGAAGGATGTTCCAAAAGATTTCCTCAAAGAAGGAACTCAGTTCTTGAGTAAATGTACCAAACCTGATCAAAAAGGTGAGTGTTAAAGTGTAAATACCGATGTTACAAACTAACTCCAGAATACATTAGAGTCATCAGAGCCGTGGGAATTGGATTCGTCATGATGGGTGTTGTTGGATATGCCATCAAATTGATCCATATCCCTATCAGATACTTGATTGTTTAAATAAAATTTTAATCGACTTAGCTTTGTCAATTTCCCAAAAGGGTAAATGATACTTTATATTTAAAATACCTCCAAATTTGACTCTTTCTATTGTATTTCTGCTCCAATTTGCACTCTAAAATGTAACTTTTTGGTGCATTTTTTTTGAATCCGGACTAAAAAAAAATCGTAATCGGCTTATTGTCTGATTTATCAAAACGTGATGAACTTTGCATCGTTGCTTGCCCAGATGAAGAAAAAGCCCGGTGAGGCTACTTCATCTGTGTCAAATCCTGTATCTACAACGTCTAAACTGAAACCTAAACCTATCCAGAGAAAGCCGTTGAATAAAAGTCGAAAATTATCTGCAACTGAGGCTTCGGCTCTTGTCTCATCACAGTTCGATCCTGCCGTGGCAAGGTTAAAAGCTGCTAGACTGCGGGAGAGAGAACGGAATGCTCAGATTTCCAAAAAACCCCCAAACCCCAAACCAAAATCAACAAAGATTTATCAACCAGAACCTGTAAAACCTAAAGAACCTGTTAAAAGATTGTCATATAAAGAATTGATGCTGCTGGCCTCTAAAGTGGATTCTTCAAAAATGGCCATAACCATCAAGAACAAACCGACTGAACCTATTAAACTTCGAAGATCGGAACCAAAGATACAGAGAGAACCACTGAACACTCATAAACGTGCATATGACGAATACCAAGAAGAGGAAGAAGAAATGGACTACAGAACTGGGAATATGTATGACCGTAGAGATTACTACGATGATTACTCTGATTCCGATGATATGGAGGCCACAGGTGCAGATATCTTTAATGAAGAGTCGAGATCTTCCAGAATTGCCAGACAAGAAGAAGAGAGAGAGGCAGAGATAGAGAAACAAAAGAAGTTGGCAAAGTTGAAAAGATTCAAAAAACTGTGAATCGTTATTCATCATCGCTATATACGAATTCGTCATCGTCGTAGTATTCGTCGTTACTAGGATCTTCATTGTCGATGCCTTGATTGGCAAGTTCTAAAGAATCGACAGAGTCGTGGTCTGATTCAGGTTCATGTTTGGTTTCGGTTTTAGCGTTGGAATTGAGAAGTGCTTCTTGGAGATCAGGATCATATATGAAATCATCGGGAATCAGTTCTTTCATAGGAGAATTTTTCAACAGTTCTGCATCTTCTTTAATGAACCCACCTTGTGGACTTTGTTTCTCATCGTCGAAATAATACCCTGCTCCTTCTTCAGACTCATATGACTTTTCCCTAGAAGTCGTTTCAAATGTGAATCCTCCTTCATCTTCTTCAGACCCATATGATCTCTTTTTGACAGTTCTTTTCTGCTCTATAGTGAAACCTCCTTCTTCTACAACTTCTTCCTCCATCTGTTGATCTTCGAATTTCCCGTAAATGTCTTCTTCAGAGTCATAATCATCATCTTTCCCAAATTGAGCTTCCAATTTCTTGAATTGAGCATCGGCAACTTCGTCAAGACCATCCACATTTCCATATTTCGCATTCAATTCTTCTTTGATCCTCATTTTGGTCAACAAGATCTTCCATGCCCTTAAAGCATTCAGTTCGGCACGTTTACGAGATCTCTCAGCATCTTCTTGCAAAAATTGTTCTTCCAATTGTCTCATGGGCACTTCAAATTCTTTGGGGACAACAACACCTTTCATCTTGGCAGTGGTACCTCCTTTCAGAAATTCAAAACCAACACATGCCTCTGCATAATCCATCCCCAAAGCTTTGGCTGCTTTTAAGGCATATTTAGAATCCCTGTAACAGGCACCAAGGGGAAGCATCGAAGGAACATAGAGATCGATGTTTCCATAGGCATTTTTAGGAATCTCACCGTCAACGACAGCTGGAGGGATATACAACTCTGTCTGGAATTCGGCATAGAGTCTCGTATCATTATCCTCATCACCGAAAAGTTCATCACCAGACCCAGCCTTCTCTTTTGTTCGGATCAACAAAGGATGTTCACCGGTCTTGAGAACACGGCCTCTCATGAACCAAGCACGACCGGAACGTACCACGTGGACGTTCTCCCGTTTATAGACAGGGATGGTGGCAGCAGCAGAGGTCTTTTTACGGGTCCGGCCACACAGAGTTTTGGGCCAAATGATCTCGTTACTCTTGAGCTGACTCTCCAAGACATAGAGAGGATGGTTGACAAAGTCTTGAATACTGTTGGGCATGCCTTCTAACAGACTTTTCCTATCGAAAAAGGCTGACTCTGCCACATCCATCCCTGAACGAAGACGCCCCCTTTTCGAATTGAGTGAATAGAGGAGTTGGTCTAACCATTGGGCTCCCTTGACGTCTCTGGTGATACGTTTCTTTCGAGTCTTGGCATTATACAGCTTGGCATAACGTCGAGTGATGTCTCTGACTATTCCAAAGTTGTCATATCCAAAGACATAGTAGGCATTGTTACGTTCATCGGTGGAGACAGGTTCGAGTTTAGATATCGACCGAACCACCTCTATATATTTCAACACAACGGCATCTACAGTGATCCATTTTTTGGCAAACTTGTCCCATACTTCTGCCCAGAAAACTGGCCATTGAGATTCACAGTCAATGCTCTGTGAAGACAAATCTTGTTTTGGTTTCTTCGTTCTCAACAGTTGTAAAAACTTCTCACCGGGTCTGAGATTTTTAAGGGGTTTGACAGGAGAAGAACGTACTTTGGGTTTAGGAGTTGTAGGTTCTTCCAGTGATGGTTTGGTGAGATTGGTGAAGTCAGGAGGTTGTAGTGAAAAGACCAAACGAGCATGGAATCCACAGGCTCTTAAAAGGGATACAAAACCTTGAGCAGCCACGTCTCTTGAACCACGACGTTTCAACACTCTGTTTCTGAATCTCTTATGAGAAGTAGACTTGCCCTTTCTGACAGTGTCGATCTCCGACCATTTTTTCTTGTATAAACCAACTTCATCTGTGATGGTCCAATCACCATGCCAAAATTCCATGAGATGTTTTAAACAGTCAAGAAGCTTTCTGGAGAAGATTTGTTTGTCTGTGAAGGACATATCCACATCTGGATCTTTACTTAGGGTGTCGTTGATGTTACGTAAGATGTACAGAGGCACAGATTTGCGAATTGTGTACAATAAGTCCAGTTCATTGGCCCAATTATTACGCACCAGACCATGGACTGCCATACATGCTAAAGTCCATAAATGGACGAGTTTTCTATACAGACGTTCTTCTTTATCCACTGTATTTGTCTTCTTCTTTGTCTTGTGGAGTTGTGGAGTAATTGAAACGGTGATTTGTTCTTCGGTTTGATCGGCAATGTCAACGTCTTCAAAATCAAAGTCATCTTCCGAATCTTGGGCAGAAAAGTTCAAAGATATAGGTTCTACAGAGCCCTCTGAGACCGCCAGCAGTCTAGAATCATCTACGGGCGTATATTCCATGTGAAATGTCATATCCAGGTCCATTTGGAGCTGTGGCTTCACCTCTACAACGTCGGAGTTGGAATCACTTTCCGGTTCCAGTTGTCTCCTTCTGTTCTTCTTTCTCTTTTTCAAAGGTCTCAGAGGATTCTGCAGTTCTTTCTGAGCCTCCTTCATCATCTCTCGGTACTTTGACATGTCCGACATGTTCAACTCGGTCGAGACGTTTGCTCTGCTAAAATTTTATGCGCGATGAGTTGAAAAATGGCCAAGGAGAAGAGGGTATAAAATAGGTAATAAGAAAGGGTGAAGTTGTTGGATGGAGATGGAAATTGAATGAGGATTGGATATGGATGGTGGTGATGGTTTGGGAAACTTTGAGAATTTTTGGATGAAAATTGAAAGAAATATTAGAGAATATAAAAAGGGGGTTAGACTAAAAGGGAAAAGAGAGAAACAACAGACAAGAAACCAATACATATCAGAGACACCACATATTCCATCTATTACTTTATTCAAACAACAACCATATCATCAACAACCCCAATTTCCTGCTCTTCAATTACACTTTTCTCTTCTACAGTCTCTTCCTCCTTCACCCCTCTGAACCTTAACCACCATACGAAATGACTTACAAAGATGCCAACTTCCAAGAAAATACACACTGCATACAAGATCATACCCATGATATCGAGCTCACCTGTAAGTACACTCACCATTGAAAACACAGCACCAGAACAATCACATGCCAAAAAGAGAAAGTTAATACCAACCACTCTGCCTTGTCTTTTGAACAACTCGAAATAAGGCGGAAGCAAACCAGCAGCTAATAAAACAGAAGCTATCACTCCAAAAATCAAGTCTGGCCAATGAATTCCTCGTTGGTACAAAGGTTTTAACCATATAATGAACCCTGTTTCCAAGGCAACACCGATCAAAAGAAACGTCACCACGGAGATGATGATCTTGTTTCGCGACATCGAAACTGGAGGATAGTACAAAGTCTGAGCCCATGAAAGTGAACATAGGAAGGTGAATATCACCGGTTGTACTTGGACTGCTATTGAAGGCTGTGAAACCAAGAAATATATGGAAAACGGTATGCCACAGGCCGCCCATAGAAACATCATTAATGGAGGAAATCCAGTACAGTCTTTTCTTTTGTAATTATAAATCACCTGAGGCACCAATTGAACTGTCCAACAGATAGTCCCGATCGTCCCAGTGACATCAGATGCTACCTTGTTGTGCACTGTCATCTATATTGCCTTCTTCCACAACTCTTCACACCTTTTTGGCCTGCACAACGTTAAAAAAATTCCCGCGCAAATTTTTGGGGGTGCATTGGGGGTTATTTTGGCAGCATTGGGGGTTATGATGAGAACGTTTGATCAAATTGTGTTGAATTGGTTATACAAGTATGGTATGTGGTGTTAATGACCAGAAGGTTGGACATTTGGCAAATCTATCAACGCTTTTCTAATGGAATCAACTCCTTTCAACAACTCCTCCTTAGAGATGACCAAAGGAGGAGCCAATCTGATGATATGATCATGTGTAGGTTTGGCTAGAACTCCATGATTCTTCATCAAGAGACAGAGATCCCAAGCAGTTTTACCACCAGTTTTGGTATGGTCAATTACAACAGCAGTCAATAATCCTTTACCTCTAACTTCTGAGATGACTCCATGGGACTCTGTTTGGAGTTTTGTCAATTCTTGTTGCAAAAAAACTCCTAAATCCAGAGCTCTTTGGGTCAAGTTTTCCTCTTTGACAACTTGTAAAGCTGCCACGGCAACACGACAAGCCAATGGATTACCACCGTATGTGGATCCATGAGAACCGGGATCGATTGTAGACATGATTTCAGTGGAAGACAATACACAACTCACCGGTAAAACTCCTCCAGACACTGCTTTACCCAAAAGAATCATATCAGGCTTCACACCTGGAGAATGTTCATAACATAAAGTTTTACCCGTTCTGGCAATTCCGGTCTGAATCTCATCACAGATGAGTAAAACGTTATGTTTTCTACACAACAGTTGTACCTGACCAAGATAATCTGCTGGTGGTACTACTATTCCAGCTTCACCTTGGATGGGTTCTAACAAAATGGCTGCAATTTTATCACCGTGCAGGTCAAAAGCGGATTCAACGTCCTCGATGACTCCGTATCTCAAAGGAGAACCAGAAGCCGGGATTGTGGACTGAATTCCGGGGATAAACGGACCAAAATTGACTGTGGCATCCTCGTCATTGGACATTGAAATTATACCAATGGTGCGTCCATGGAAGTTATTTTCAGCAGCCAAAATGATGGCCTCATTGGGAGCAATCCCTTTCTTGACATAACCCCATCTCCGAGCAATTTTCAAAGCAGTTTCTACAGCTTCAGCTCCAGTGTTCATCGGTAACACTTTTTCATAACCGAAGTACTCGGTGATATATTTGGCAAATGGACCAAAAGTGTTTGAATGGAAGGCTCTTGAACAAAGAGTCATATTTTGGGCACCTTCGATCAAGGCCCCGATGATCTTTGGATGTAAATGGCCTTGGTTCACAGCAGAATAGGCAGAAAGAAAATCAAGGTATTCATTGCCCTCACAATCCCAAACTTTGGCTCCTAAGGCCTTCAGTAAAACCACAGGAAGTGGATGGTAATTATGTGCAGCATACTGGCTAAAAGGGGGTTAGTTTTGGGGGGTTAGATTAAAAAAATATATATATACTTTTCGAGTTCTATGGCTTTTTGTGAAGAGACGTTGAAAATAGACATCTTGAAGATGATTTGTTGAAGAGGAGTTGTCTACATTTATATAATTGACCATCCGATGACTTGTCGCTCTTGCATGCACTTAAAGGACGTGGTTCTCTGTACACGACTAACCCTATAGGAAGGCAGAGGAGAAGGAGAGATCGATGAATTATAGGATACAATTGTGAAATGGAATAACATGATTGGAGCAAAAACAGAAAAAAAAAAGGATTGTTCCAGTAGTGTCTTTGTACAAACATTTCAAACTATCATTACTTCGTCGGAGAGTTAAACCCCCCTTTTTAATAGTCTAAATTTCCGTATTTGGCGATTGGTGTTATGCACACGACTCCTTCCAAAAATGGAAATTGATTTTTACATACGACAAAAATTTCAAAAGAGATAAGACAAGAGCAAGATGTATAAAAGAAGCACATATCATAGTCCTACACCTGTTGATTGTGATGAGACGTTGATGAGGTTACAATCTGTTGGAATGAGGGTTCGTAAGGCTGTTTCCGATGGTTATTCAGTTGGATCCAATGGTCATATGACGGAGTTCCAAAGAGTTCCACTTCCATCACATATTGCACAACCACCAAGTCTCAGTAATTCTGGATCATCCACACTTGAACCTGAATCATTTGAAAACAGATTTCAGATGAAACCACAACTTCTTCAAAGTTTTAGTCAAAAGAGAACACGTGAAGAAGACGATAATGATGAAGCCAATGATTATGAACAGAGAGTTTCTTGTTCACAAGTGAACAACAGAGATGCACCTATGGAGTATTTTAAATCTAAATATGGATCACTTTCTTTCAATGAAGAGTTTTAGAACTCAACTGAAGGAGTTGATCAAATCACGTGATTCTCACGTGAGATATAGTCACGTGATAAGTATCCCCCCTTTTTTTTCCCCATTTTAACAAATTGGTCTTTTTGACCTTTGATGATTAGTCACATTATTTTATACGTTATCGAATTTATTTATGTATTTACTTTGCTGTAAACTCTAAAACTACATATTACATCACAAACTTGAATCATCACAGACCATTATCAAACTCCTGTGAACAGTCTTTACAGACCATTTAAACCCCTCTGAATCATCAGTACAGAACGAAAAATCAATCAACTTTCATCATATAAATAGAATCCAACTCTCCAATTACCTCACAAACTCTTCAACCACCCACTAACCATCAATTTCCTCCCAATTTCCTCCCAACTACCAAACCCACCCCAAATTCTGCCCCTGCCCTTTTTGGAAACAAGGGCTGTTGAAACTTTTGAACCACTCTGCAACAACGACATGACCGACTCACGGATCAGATTGAGGTCGCATTTCCTGCGGCTTGCCGATAAAAGGGACATCCCGTCTCATGATGTGTTCTGGGACCCTTTTTTCGATCTCCCGACGTGTGCTGCCGACGTCGTGGACGGACTCTCCGTCGCCGATATTCGGGCCGTGGCCCACTCCCGTAACTTTGTCAAGCTCATCCGACTCGCCGCCTTCCGCCTCGTACACGCCCATGCAGACCTAGACCCACAAGACCCAGATTTCGCCTCTGTACTTGCCCCGATCCGGCTCTTGACCCGGCTCTTGCCCTTCTTCTATGAAACCCCGTTGTTCGCCAGAGCAGAACTCCAGATCTTCTGGACTCCAGGGGTGGACGTGCGACCTCATAGTGCTGCCACTGTAGGATCTGTGGACTCCCTGAGCACGTTTTCCAACGTTGACAGCGATTCTGCCAGTTTACAGCTGCAACTGAATTTCGACCTCGAAACAAGTTCCACAGATGCCCAAGTGCTGCTACTGAATGTGATACCGGCTCTAGGGTTGCAGGTTGTACGTACTGGTGTGGAGCTTTTGTTCATGAGAGGTTTTGCCAGCGAGAAAGGTCCAAGGGCAGGAATCGATTTCACGCTTTGGGAGCCTGGAATCGGGTCTCTGGGACCCAAACCTGTTCAGACTTGTGAACATGATGCCAACAGATTAGAGGTCATAAGGTTCTTGCTCGTTCTATGTTCCCAGTGTGTATATATGCGTCCCAATGCTGTCGTAGGGTGTGGGTCTAGGTACTTGACCACGTTGGTCTGTGGTATGCCTCGTCTTCACACTTTGGCCTTGTTGTCTTCATTGGTCAACGTTGCGTGCAACAACGACAGACCAGAGACTCATTTGGGCCAACTTTTCATCTCTTCTTCTGCCCAATTATTGCTCCTAATGGTGGCCTATCCACTTCCCCAGGATGTAAAATTTCTCTGTATTGAAGAGCCGGTGAATCTCATGAGACTGTACTGTGGTCGTCTACACAAGGAGACAGAGTTGGACTTTGTTGTTTCTGGATTGATGGAGGTGATCCGTCGTCCGGTGTTTGAGTTACAACTGGATCTGAGTTCCGGAATCGCTTCGATGATCAAGCCCAAACAGTCTTCACAGTTGGGTCCATGGTCCAGTGAACTGGTGATGCTTTTGTGGGAACTTTACCAGTGTAACAAGCGACTCAGACTCTTTGTGATCCATCACTATGGTCCTGAACTCACCATCCTGTTACTCTTCTACACCTGTTCTTTCCGCAAAAGTGAGCCTCATCAACCTTTGGTCAGAGTGTGTCTTTATTTCTTACTCTTCTTGACCTCTGATTCTCAATTGGTCGACTCCTTGTTGCTGCCGTTTGCCAGAAGTCTTTATGACACCATTCCTGAACCTTTTTGCATGTCTCCTCAACCTGTGACGTATCGTGATTTTGTCGTTGGCAAGATGTGTCAGACATTGTTGAATGACGACGTGGGGATCTTGACTCCTTCTTTTGTAGAATGCCTTTTCAACTTGATCCCCGTGGCCAGTGATACAGAACAAGTTCTTTTACAAAACAGACGTCATTCTGGACTGCTCACTGCCGATGTAAATGCAGGATATCTTGCTCCTGGTTCCGGGTTGTCGTATTCTGTGAGTAGTTTGTTGTGCCAATTGGTCATCCGTTTCAGTGCCCATAGGTTTCTCACTGCCAATCCAGATTTCTTGGCCCTTTTGGTCCGTGCTTTGTGCCACAGTATATGTAGATACCCCAAACAATCTCGTAATGTGGTGTTTGCCATGACGAAGAACATCAAATATTTCGAGAACATTAATGTGACGATAGAGAACATGGAGGAAGAAGATGACATCGAAGAAGAAGAAGAGGAAGAAGAAGATGAGAAAGAGGTTGATAATGACGAAGTAGAAGAAGTAGAGGATTCTCAAATGAGACCACGGCCTCCTACTGGGATGTCCATCAAGGCAAAGGGCAAAAGACCTCTGTCTGCTCCTCTTAGACGCACTTGGGCCGGTTATACAGCCTTCAGTACCATTCTACAGTATATAGTGGTAGTACGAGAACAGATCCCGGAATTCGAACAGAACCAGTTCGATACCGTCCAAGTGCTCAAGAAGATAGAGGACTTGGACTATGGGTTTGTAGATGGCATTGCTCGACTGGAGTACTCTTCTCAAACAGTGCTAGAACCTCTAAAGTTCGTATGGACCAATCTTTCACTTGGTTGGTACGAAAGCGTTTTGTGGGGTCAAATCTTTGCCTCGAATGAGATCGTCTCCAAAAAATACGCCCGAACTCTCAGTGCCACGTTCTCCAAAGTGTCTTCTGAATGGGGGTTTGGAAGATGGAGTGAAAAACAAGAATCTCCTGTTCCTGCCCAGAGAAGTTTGGTGACCTCCAATCTTTGGCAAGGTACCAAGATCCGGTTATTCTCGCCGGAGAAGTACTTACTGCAACAGAAGGGCAATTTCTCTGATCAGCTCATCCGCCGGTTCAGTGACTTCAAGTTGAATGGACAACAGCTGTCTCCTCAGATGCCTCTGCCTCCTTCACGTCAGAACAGCACGACATCAGTGACGAGTCTTCCTTCGAGTCCTGTGATCCAGAAAGACGACCAATTCGACCCGTCTTTGCTGTCGATCAAAGTGACTCCCCGTAACTCCACGCACAGACTCTCAGTGAGCTCTCTTCCCAGAAGTTTGGCCTCCAGTAACATGCCTTCTCCTGTCAATGGAAGTCCAAGAAACTCCATCTCTCTTTCTAATACGCCAGCTCTTTGATCAAAATTAATGCATTCTAATTACACAAATCATCTTCTACGTCCTTTCTGAACAATTTGGAATCCATCTTCGTCAATTATAGGTTCTTGACGTTGTCTATGCAGGATATCCATTTCAACGTCTTCTTCATCTCCATCTTCATCTTCACTACTACTAGGATTCAAAGGATCTTCCAGAACAACCACCTTGAGTTCTTCAACTCTTCTCAGCTGTTTCTCCTGCCATTTTTGGTACATTTGCTCCACTGTGTTGAAATTACCTTGCAGACATTCTCTATATATATGAAATATCAAGGCAGCAATGGGCAAGACAGAATCGTCTTCGACTTGGACATCGAATTCATCTGCCATGGCGTATAACATGACCTCTTCGATACTCAGGATATCCACCACTTTTTCCTCGAATAACTCAACCACAATCCCGGTAATCCAGTCTCTTTTATCTGCAGAATCTGGTCCTCCCCAATTGTTGGCAACTGCCACTTCTAAAGCGTCCCATTTATAAATACACATGGAAACTCCGAGTTCAAATCTTGCTTGTTGTTTCTCATCGTTGAAACGAAGACTAGAAGTCCCTTCAGGTGCTTCTATGTAGTCAGAAACGTCGATTTGAATGTTGTTCATTATGCGATGAGGTAGAATTGATTTTTTGCTCAGTGAAATTTTTCAAGTGAAAAATTTAAAATTTAAATTTTTTTTTCATTTTTTGCTCAAATTTTCGATCATTTTTTTGCTTCAATTTTCTGTCATTTTTCAATTAATTTTTTAAAGCTTTTTGATAATTTTCACTTTTAACACCAACTTCAAATCCAATTACCTGATTTAAACATGGTTGGAGGTAAATCTACACCAAAAGAAAACTCCAAAAAGATAGACAATGCATTAAGAGCAATCAAGTTCAAACCAGAAGTGAACCGGGATTTCTCAGTCCATATAACAGAAGAAGGAGAACAAATTTCAACCACCGACAGAGCACATCCAGAAGTACCTAATGTAGCGGGTAAAAAACCTAAAGATGAAGATGTTTTTTTACCCAATGGATTACCGAGCCATGAATTTCTAAGAGAACACTTCAGAAGAGAAGGAAGACTCACAGAAGATCAACTGATTCGAATCTTTGCCATGGCAACTGAGTTGCTCACCAAAGAACCAACTCTTCTTCAAGTTCCTGCTCCTGTCAATGTTTGTGGAGATATCCATGGCCAATATTATGATCTTTTGAAACTTCTTGAAGTTGGCGGAGATCCTAAAGATACCTCTTATTTGTTCCTAGGTGATTACGTCGATAGGGGTTCTTTTTCATTTGAATGTTTGGTGTACCTTTACAGTCTTAAATTGAGTTATCCAAAAACTTTTTGGTTATTGAGAGGAAACCATGAATGTAAACATTTGACTGGATATTTCACTTTCAAGAAAGAATGTCTCCATAAATATTCCATGAAGATTTATAAAGCTGCATGTACAAGTTTTAATGCTCTTCCTCTAGCTGCAGTGATGAACAACCAATTTTTTTGTGCACATGGAGGAATTTCACCTGAAATCAAATCTTTGGAAGATGTTCTGAATCTCAACAGATTTAGAGAACCACCATCTCGTGGATTGATGTGTGATATCTTATGGTCTGATCCGATTGAAGATTTTGACGAGGACAATGTGAAATCACTTTTCGTGCCCAATGAAAACCGTGGATGTTCTTATGCTTATACATACAGAGCAGCTTGTGATTTCTTGGAAAAAACCGGATTATTATCCATCATCAGAGCACATGAAGCACAAGATGCAGGTTATAGAATGTACAAGAGAACTGAAACACTTAAATTTCCTTCTCTTATCACCATGTTCTCTGCTCCTAACTATTTGGATAGTTATAACAACAAGCTGGCAATTTTAAAATACGAGAATAACGTTATGAACATTAGACAGTTCAATGCATCTCCACATCCTTATTGGTTACCAAACTTTATGGATGTGTTTGAATGGTCGATACCATTTGTCAGTGGGAAAGTGGTGGAACTGTTGTCTTCAGTCTTGAACGTTTGTACCGATTTGGAACTTGCAGAGGCCACAGAATTGGCCAGAGAACCTGCTGCTTCTTTTGATGAAGTGACTCTTGATTCTCCTGTCAAGACAAAATTCAACCTTGGATCTCTTGTCAAACATGAAGATGAATCTTTGGATGCCAGAAAAGTATCTCTTCGAAACAAAATAATGGCAATTGGTAGAGTTAGTAGGATGTATCAGGTATTGAGAGAAGAAAGTGAGAAAGTTGAACAACTCAAAGAATTGAGTGGAGGAAATTTACCAAAAGGTGCCTTATTGGGAGGTTCAAACACTTTAAATAAGCACATTTTAACTTTTGAAGAGGCAAGACTGAGAGATTTGAAGAATGAGGCAATGCCTCCTAGCCCAGAAGAAGTGGAACTGAAACAGAGAGAAGAGAGGCTTAAATTAGAGAAAAGAGTTGCTGAACGAGTGAATTCAGATCCACAATTACAAAAATTGGCAAGACGTTTGTCGGACTTTAGAGGTTGATACCACGTACTACTTTATGAATAGATAACTTTACTCAAAAGTATGTACAACAACAGTATTTGACCAAAAAGGGGGTTCTTTCCAAAAAGGGAAATGAGCATGAAAAGTCGTGCACACAATACCAATTCACCACCAAAGGTATGATCTCCCTAAAACTATTGATTACAGCACTTCAGAAAAATCCGAACTTCTTAACGACATAAAGACTAGAAATCTGTATAAACCTCACCATAAATTTCATCCAATGCTTCATTCGAAGCTTTTCAATATTGAGCATTTTATGAAACCTAAAAATCTGAGCAAAATACCAAATTCAACCTTTGAAACGGTCTTCGAATTTGAAGAGGATGATAAAAGGCACTCAAATTAGTGTGAAACCGTCTGTTTCAAACTGTGACACTATAACGGAGCTCAAGGTTTCAGTTCCTGCCTCAGATTATTATATGGTAGAAAATCCAGTGCTATATGGTGGATCTAGTGTATTTTGGATGAAAAGCGACAGGCTGTTGTCTCAAATATTTGGGGATTTTATCGATGGCGGGTCAGTTTCAAAAGAATGTGAACTTTATGTGCTCAATACATGTTTTGTATTCTGGTTTCCAGAACCAAATACCGGGTTTGAGGTGTCTTATCGGTCATTAATACTCCATGCCATGACGAGTATCGACGAAATTCCATGTCTATATTTGCAAATAGAAGCCCAAAATGAAGATTCTGCATTGGAAAGCACCTCAGAATTGTATATAGGATTGAGAAGTGGATCTGAAACTTGCTCGTTGTTTGTCAAGCTCGGACTTGACAACGTCATCGAACAGACTTATACGGCTCTTTGCACATGTACGGGGTTCCACGAAGACAGATCTGATGCTGAGGAGATCGAGAAAGGACCAGAGGAGACTCCTGCGATGTTTTCAGGAGAATTTGCAATCAAAATAAGTGGCCAGGCCGATGATTTGAACATGGACGATGAAGTCAGTGATGACGGTACAAGTGGAGTTTTGGTGGATTTAGAGTCAAGAAGACATGTCAGAGATGTAGAAGATGGTCATAGTAAAGTTAAAAGAAGTAGAACATAGAATTAGTCGAAGACGTATATAACCTCAGAACTCTGTTTGAACCCATTAAAAGAGGTTGACAGAGCCGAAGTGTAGGCACCAATGTTTTCGAAATAGATCCAGTCACCGACTTCAGGGACACAGGGCAAAGGTGCGGTTTTTGAAATACAGTCTAAACCATCGCAAGTTGGCCCCCACAATGAGACTTGTACTTTTGAAGGTGGATTTGCATCGTACATGAACAGACCTTTGTGGACCAAGATCTTGGCCACCGGCTTCTGATGGTCATAGAGGATACAGTTCAAGTTCCCGTAGAGTCCGTCGTTCAAATAAATCATTTGCGTTTGTCTGCGGGCGATCACGTGACACGCCAAAGTGAAGGCCGAAGCACTGAAGTAACGCCCCGGTTCGGCAATGACCTTTAAATCTGGGAATTGAGACTCGGCAAACTTAGAAGCAAGACATGCATTGATGACTCGTGCAGTTTCGTCGAAATGTTCTGGAAGAAATCCTCCTCCAATGTCCAAAATGGACATGTGTATCCCTTTTTTACGGGCCGAGTCAAAAATTTCTCTGGCATCGTCGATGGCTTTAACCATGGCTTTTGGGTCTGAAGAACCTGATCCAACGTGGAATGCGACTCCGACAACGTCCAAACCAAGATCAATTGCCAAGTCCAAAAGAGCAGGCAGATCGTCAATCGAGGCACCGAACTTGGTCGACAAACGGCATTGAGCACTTTCATCATCTGTGACAATACGGAGCAATAATCTGCATTTCGGATGTGCTCTGGCCATCTTGTAGAGCTCTTCGGCATTGTCAAAAGTGGTCAAATTGACCTTCAGATCCCGTGCGAATCTGATGAACGAATTGGATTTACAAGGATTGGCGTACACGATTTTATTGGGATCGACTCCCATTGCCAAAATGGAGTCCAATTCCCCCTTCGAGGCACAATCGAAACCTGCTCCTAACTGGCTCAACGTCTCCAAGAGCTTTGGATCGTTGTTACACTTGACTGCATAAAAGGGATGAACCCTTGGAAGTTTCCTCGTCCAATTTGAGTACAAACGCACGACCTCAGCCAAGTTGCATACGAAAAAAGAGTCCTCATCGCCTGGGTCACAGGTTTGATGATCGATTGAGGTGATTTTTGAGAGCAAGGCATTGGCGATTGGGGTTTCTACGGACTCGACAGAGTCCATTGGGGTCATCAATTGAGAATTGAAGGAAATGTCTGAATCTTTGGCAAGACCCATTTTTGGGGGTTTGGAATAACTCATTTGTCTGGCAAAATACCAAAATTGGGTCAAGGGACGTCTTGTGAACATTCACTAATTACTGATTACTTTCCTGTGGTGCGTGCTGTGACTTTGTCTCAGTTTACACTCTCATGCGGCAGCTCTCGTGGTGATTCTTTGAACCCTGTCAACTGAAGAAAAGGCCAAAAAAGGTTGAAAATTTTTTTTGCATGTTGCGTTTGCAGAAAAAACAGGGGCTGGATATACCAGACTTCCCAAAGCGGTAATTTAGTTGAGATTATATTAGGGATAATTTATAGTTGGATGCAATATTTACTCGTTGACTTCTACTTCGCCGTTACAATGGAGGCACATATAACAATGTTTGACTTGGTTGGTTTTTGGATCTGTGTATCCCATTTTACCTCTATTTTTCATCAAAGTCCATTCCCCCTTCAGTGGGATTCTCAAGCAAGATTCGTTCAAACAATGGGCTCCTGTTTTCTTATATCTCAAGCCACATGAGTTACAGAGCTGGCCTGCAGCAATTGACCAAGATGGTCTCCAGCATGGTGACTGGGTGGAATGACAAGAGATACATTGACGGTGATGCATATGGCTGTGATGACTCTTCGGGGATGTGGCAGGAGATGGAAGCATTTGGTTTTGCTTTGGAGTTGTTGGAGGTAAGATCTTGGTGTTGGGAGTTGGGAGATGTTGTTGTCTCGGAGATCTGGAGTTGATAAATGTATGAAGTTGAGCTTTAGGTCTTGGAGGTGTTGTGACAATTCTTGTAGATGGCAGTAATTGATATAAAACCTCCAGACTGAGCTGAGAAGGAGATGGTGGTGTTCTTGACATTTCCCTGAACATGTGGTTGTACTTATTCAAATTGACCTGTTTGGAGTAAGAGTGCAACATTTCAACGTCTTTCAAGTAACCAGAAGATTGGTATACGTAGTTACTTTCAAAGGGGAAGTTGACTAAAGAAGAGATGGCCATTTTACGGCTCTTGTGACTAAGAGCTTTGGCGTACTTGGAACGTGTGGATTTGAGAATTTTGGAAGAAATCTGAGAGTTGAAAAGCGTTTGATCTTGTGGTTTCGAGACTTCGGTGCAATAGTCTTTGAATTTGGAGTAAGTGATTGGATCGTCAGCTTTGATCAAGATTTCGAGTTTCTGTTTCCATTCACTGTTCTGTGGCTCTGCTCTGTATGCGTAGCTGGTGTCTGGATAGTCATGGATATATGAACGCAACGAAGGAAGAAGCACAGGTCTTGTGATGGAGATTGGGGAAGTAGGACTCTGAATGGGAGGGAGTTGGGTTGGAGTTGGGGACTGGGATCTAAATCTTGGTCCAGTGGTTTGTAAAGGAGACTTGAGTCTCAAATCAGGGTCAATTTCATATGGTGGAGAAGGAGGAGCTGTTCTTGAACGTTTGGAATGGACGAAGTCCATGTCGTCATAGAAGTCCCATTTTCTCTTGTGCAAATCGTGGGCAGAGAGAAAATCCGAAGTCAATTTGGCTATATCTGACTCTGGAGTCTTGAGTTGATACACGAAGCCAGAGCTATTAGGGTTTGTTGGGTCACTCTGGGATCTTGCATGGTTAAGTTGATGGTGATGGTCCGAAGGTCTCATAACGATGTTCATGTTGTCAGGCTGTTGTGATATTTGGAAAAAAGAATGAATGGAGTTGGTGATTAGTTGATAAAGAGTGGATCAACAAATAATAATAATAATGAATGAATGAATCAGTAGTTGGTGTAACAGCTGGTGCTTATGATTGAGGGGTGATGAAAGGAAATATTACAAGTTTATATATACATGGGAATGAAATCAAGCAGCCTGAAGAGGCAAGGTTTTGAGGTGTTTTGAGAGCATCATGGTTGATCAATTTCTCGATTCAGTCGAATCACCAGCCCATTTTTCATGTATATGTCAATTTGGGGATGCTGGTGATGGCTTTCCCAAAAGAGTAATTTTAGAAACACGTTTGAAAAAAGGCTTCAAAAAGGTAGCTCTTGAAAAAGACCACCACCAGTATATGTGATAATCTAAACCATGAAAAACACAGCTCTGATTCAATCATTTTACAGCCTTTTGAATCCATGTTCAACCCCCATTCTTCCAATTACCCCCAAAAGTTTGACCCAAAATACACGACCTCAAATTTTTCAGATGGCTTGACTTGACATTGACTAAAGATAAATTGATCGAAAACATGGCTGATCCAAGTGAGTGAGATGTAGAAATTTCAATGCAAAGTTACTAACTATATGCAGCTACTAAAATAGAACAATTTTTGAAGCGTATTTGTCAAACATTAGACTTACAATTTGTACAAGCACCTCATCAGTACCAGAACAATGTTGAAGTTTTCAAAAGTACAATAGCACCTCAAATTAAACAAGGATGTGCAGTGATCATTAATGGGCTGCCATCTTTAGGAAGGTTATCTTTACAAGAGTTTTGGTATCAATTACCGGCTACACAGCACCAATTATTGTCATTTGATGCCCATTTAATACCGGGGACACAAACTTATGTGGTGACGAGTTCGATCAAGATGAGATTCGATGAAAGTGGACGTTCAAGATTAGGAGAGACTGCTGATTTGGTTAATAACATAGATAACACTCGTAACATCTGGGGTCTGTGGTTTGGAGTCAATCTTAGTTTGGTGGTGGACGACACGGTAAATCTGAACGAAAATGATACTGTATCGTCTTTTAACTACAGAATCACCTACAAACCGGACAATTCACTCATGGATCTTTAAATTAGAATATATATAGGTTATAATTTCTCGCTCAAATCACGAGAATCGTAGACGGGAGCCCTTGAACGATGGGTTGAACAACAGCAGATACTGAAGAACCAGAACAAAGAAGAAGCCAAACTTGCCACGACACCGATCCAGTAAAAAGTCAAATAATTTCTACTGAGATGGGCCTCGATACCGTATGAAGATACAGCATTGTTGAATTCTTTTTTGATGTAGAGATATGCACCTGTTGAAGCGGCACATCCGAGGATGAGGGCGACGAAGGAAATTGAAGATATCAAGAAAACCACGCAAGACATGGCTTTAGAACAGATGGTGAAGATTCCCAAGACCAACAGGACAAAGGCAAGTACCACACCTACGACTGTACATATGAAGATCAATTTGGATACAGGTTTAATCACCTTCATGTAGTTTTCCACTGCAGAAGGTAATTCGATACCCGAATCGGACAACAGGGAGACGAGATCTTCAGCAGAGGCCGAAGAATCATCTGTTATATCAGCCAAGAGGACACTGGCAGGGTCGAAGACGTACATTGGTGAAGGTTTGGAGCAATATGTGAAGTTGACGGTGTCGGTGTCGTAGGAGTCCAACGACTCACCTGATTTGAGATCCCCTTTACAATAACCCCACATACCAAAAGTATAGACGTCTGACAAACCGAGGGAAGAGGCACTGATGGAGCTAAAGTCCTCAGCCAGTGAGGAAGGTACAAGAGCCGAGGCGTTGATGCTGGAAAGATCGAGATCGATCAAGTAGATGTCGGTTAAAAGTGCATTGTTCTTTGCAGAGCCGGCACAAGAAAGAGCCGACAAGACCAAGGATACAAGGGTTAAAAAGGCCGGGATGAGGATGAAACAAAATCTGCAACAGCCCATTTTGTGTTTGGGAGTGTGAAGGATTCGGTGCATTTAAATACTCATCACTGATCTGCACAGATCAAAGTGGCTGGTAATGCAGGTTCCTGCATGTTTATGCACGGTCTTAAAAATAAAAATAAAGGCTTAGTGTTATTTTTAGCAGCTGAGTTCACCGAGGGTGGAATTGGGGTGTTGAGGAGGGGCAGTTCTGAGGCAGTTCTGTGGCGGTTCTTGTGTTGTTGTTGGCTAAATATGGCGTGAATGATGACAATTTGAACTATGACGATCTTTTGGGGTAGGACTAATTAATGCATTTTCGGGCTGTGTTTCATCTTGCGAGATTAGTGGTGTGTGCACGACTATGTATTCTGTTTAATCTAAAAGGTGTGTATTTTTGAACGACTTATGTACTCTGTTTCATCCTAAATGGTCATCCTAAATGGTGTTTGTGTGTTTTTGAACGACTTGTGAAGTCTGTTTCATCCTAAAAGGTGTGTATTTTTGAACGACTTATGTACTCTGTTTCATCCTAAATGGTATTTTGTGTGTTTTTGAACGACTTATGTACTCTGTTTCATCCTAAATGGTATTTTGTGTGTTTTTAAACGACTTATGTATTCTGTTTCATCCTAAAAGGTGTTTATGTGTTTTTGAACGACTAATGTACCGGGTTTGACTGTTCTACACGACTCGTATATAAAAAAGTCGTGTTCCCACGGCTAAATCGACTTCGCACCGTTACCGGCGTCACATGCGCAGTCAGAGTCACCGACTCAACACACACAAACTCATGAATAACTCTTCACCAAAAACTCCAAATCACCCAAAACTTTCCCATCCCACCAACACCATCCCACAAATATCACTCACCAAAAATTGACCCCAAAACCCCCCAAAAACCCCTCTTCTCCTTCCTCTTTAAACCCCAGGTCACGTGCTATTTCGAAAATTTTTCAACAATTTTTCAACTATAAAAAGATTCAAATCGCCGATTTGTAAAAACGAAAAGATGGTTCAAAGCAGTGTTTTGGGGTTCCCAAGAATCGGACCAAACAGAGAGTTGAAGAAAGTCACCGAAGCCTACTGGGCTGGTAAGGTTGATCAAGCTGAATTGTTCAAAGTTGGTAAAGAATTGAGAGAGAAGAATTGGAAATTGCAAAAAGAAGCAGGTGTCGATATCATTGCTTCTAATGATTTTTCCTTCTACGACCACGTTTTGGACTTGTCTTTGTTGTTCAACGTTGTCCCACAACGTTATACAAAGTTCCAATTGGACCCAATTGACGTGTTCTTTGCCATGGGAAGAGGTTTACAGAGAAAGGCCACCGAAACCACTCCCGCCGTTGATGTTCCGGCTTGTGAGATGGTTAAATGGTTTGATTCCAACTACCACTACGTCAGACCAACCTTCTCACACTCCACTGAGTTCAAATTGGCTGGTTCGAAACCTGTTGACGAGTTCTTAGAGGCCAAAAGTCTCGGTATTCAAACAAGACCGGTCCTTGTTGGTCCTGTTTCTTACTTGTACTTGGGTAAAGCAGACAAGGACTCTTTGGATCTCGAGCCAATCTCTCTTTTGGAGAAGTTGTTGCCTGTTTATGGTGAACTTTTACAGAAATTGGCCGCTGCAGGAGCCACAGAAGTTCAAATCGATGAACCAGTTTTGGTCTTGGATTTGGAAGAAAACGTCAAGGCTGCTTTCAAGACTGCTTTTGAGTACTTGAGCACTGTTTCCGGCATTCCAAAGTTGGTCTTGGCCACCTATTTCGGTGATGTCGAGCCTAATTTGTCTGCCATCAAAGGTTTACCGGTCTCTGGATTCCATTTCGACTTTGTCAGAGTTCCAGAACAATTCGATGCTGTTGTCGGTGCCTTGAGTGCAAAACAAACTTTGTCTGTTGGTATCGTTGATGGTAGAAACATCTGGAAGACCAACTTTGCCCGTGCCGTTGAGTTCGTCAACAAGGCCGTTGCCAAATTAGGAGCCGAAAGAGTCATTGTTGCCACTTCTTCTTCTTTGTTACACACTCCAGTTGATCTTGAGAACGAGAAGAAATTGGATGCTGAGATCAAGTCATGGTTCTCTTTTGCAACCCAAAAGTTGGCCGAAGTTGTCACCATTGCCAAGGCTGTTAGTGGAGAAGATGTTAGTGAGGCTTTAGCTGCTAACAAGGCATCTGTAGAATCCAGAGCTGCTTCTGCCATCACCAACGATGAAGCTGTTCGTGCTAGAATGGCCACAATCGATGACAAATTGGCCACAAGAGCTGCAGCATTCCCAGCCAGATTAAAAGTTCAAGAAGAGAAGTTCAAACTTCCATTGTTCCCAACCACCACAATTGGATCTTTCCCTCAAACCAAGGACATCCGTATCAACAGAAACAAGTTTGCCAAGGGAACCATCACAAAGGAAGAATACGAGAGTTTTATCAACAAGGAGATGGAGACTGTCATCAGATTCCAAGAAGAGATTGGTTTGGATGTTTTGGTGCACGGAGAACCAGAGAGAAACGATATGGTTCAATACTTTGGTGAACAATTGAAAGGTTATGCCTTCACCACGAATGGTTGGGTTCAATCCTACGGTTCCAGATACGTCAGACCTCCAATCATCGTTGGAGATGTATCAAGACCTGCTCCAATGTCTGTCAAAGAATCTGTCTATGCTCAAAGTTTGACTTCTAAGCCAGTCAAAGGTATGTTGACCGGTCCAGTCACCTGTTTGAGATGGTCCTTCCCAAGAGACGATGTTTCTCAAGAGACCCAATCTTTGCAATTAGGTTTGGCCTTGAGAGATGAGGTTCAAGATTTGGAAGCTGCTGGTATCACAGTGATCCAAGTGGATGAACCAGCCATCAGAGAAGGTTTACCATTGAGAGCCGGTAAGGCCAGATCCGATTACTTGAAATGGGCTGCTCAATCCTTCAGAGTTGCCACATCTGGTGTTGCCAACGACACCCAGATCCACTCCCATTTCTGTTACTCGGACTTGGATCCAAACCATATCAAGGCTTTGGATGCTGATGTCGTGTCGATCGAATTCTCAAAGAAAGACGATCCAAACTACATCCAAGAATTTGCCGAATATCCAAACCATATCGGATTGGGATTGTTCGACATTCACTCTCCAAGAATTCCATCTGTTGAAGAATTCATTGCTAGAATTGGTGAGATCTTGAAGGTTTACCCAGCCAACAAATTCTGGGTCAATCCAGATTGTGGTTTGAAGACCAGAGGATGGGAAGAAACAAAGGCTCAATTGACCAACATGGTTGCTGCTGCCAAATACTACAGAGAAAAGAACTGAGTTCTTAAAGGAGAATGATCTCCATGCATTTATTCAACATTAATTGCAGATGTTTATAGTTAGGGATGGGATTTCAACATCGATAACTTTGTAGATTTTGTCTTTCTGTCTGTCTTATTGGCCCGTTCTCCGCCCGGGCCCCGCCTGTGCCCCGCCGAGCTCCGCCTAATTTTTTCACTTTTTCCGCCCAGAGAGGTTTTTTTTCCACCATTTTTCAGTTCGAAATCATCCAACAACAAGTGGCAAGAGCAATAATTGGCACGATCGCAGTGGAATCAAAATAAAAACAACTTTTACAATGAGCTCTCCAACTCCAGATCCTAACGAACTTGTTTCTGAGTTCATTGCCATCACCGGTGCCTCTTCAGACACCGCTCTTGAGTATCTTCAGACTGCCAATTTCGATCTCCAAACAGCCCTCCAAACTTTCTATGACAAGTCCAATGGGCCTTCTAGAGCATCTCCAGCACCTCAGAAACCCAAATTTCGTACTTTTAGAGACCTTGCTGCCGGTTCCGGTCCAGAGTCCGATGATGACGACACCAATTTGTTCACCGGAGGAGAAAAATCGGCTCTCCAGGTTGAAAACCCAAACAAAAACCCTCAGAACTTGGTCGAGGACATCTTAAAAAAGGCTTCTGACCCTTCTAATGGCCATCGTGACGATTCTCCCGCCAGACAGCCCCTGTTTTCAGGCACAGGGTTCAAATTGGGCGATTCTAGCACTCCGTCCACGACCATTCCAGATCTGAGCAGAATCGTGAAGCGAGTGGAGAGAGTGGAGAGGAAAATCACTTTTTGGAAAAATGGGTTTAGTGTGGGCGATGGACCACTATATCGGTACGATGATCCCAAAAATGGTGCCTATTTGCGTGATCTCAACAGTGGACGTGCTCCTTTGGAGCTTTTAGACGTCAAATTGGGTCAAGACGTTGATGTTAACGTCGATAAGAGGTTGGATGAAGATTATGTGGCACCGAGGAGGAAGATTGGTGGGTTTCATGGAGCCGGACATAGATTGGGGTCTCCTGTTCCTGGAGATATTGCACCTGTAGCTGCAAAACCCACCGCTCCAGCTCCACAAACGGAAGGAGAAGGTGAAGGGGATGCCCGTGTTCAACTTAGATTGGCAGATGGACGTCGTATAGTTCGTAGATTCCCCTCAGATGCTCCTGTACGGCAGGTACACGACTTTGTGGTTTCTCAAACAGGCTCCAGACCTTTTATCCTCTCTTTGCCCTTCCCTGTGAAGGCCATTGATCTAGACATAACTATATCGGAAGCCGGACTCAATGGAGCTGCCGTCATCCAAAGGTGGGCCTGAACCCCCAATTTCCATTTCCAAATTGGGCAATCGGCGCACTTTTATTTGTGGAAAGCGCACGACGGCATCAAATGCGCACGATTTTGGTGAAAAATTCAGCGCTGAGTCAACGAGAAAGCGCACGATGAACAAAATCCAGCCTGATTTCGAAACTTTGTACGAGATTGTGTCACAAGACAGAGTCAGTTACACTGCTGAGGAGTTGCCAAACTTGTATCCGATCTATTCGTATGCCTCTTCTGAGTTCTTGACTCCTCATCATGCCTATCTCAAGTTGACAAACCCATTGGGAGGAGTCAAGACACAGAGTTTCTTGTTTGAGAGTGCCAAAAGTGACACCATTGAAAGGTATTCATTCATGGGATTCAATCCGAAGAAAGTAATCAACACGGGACCAACTTTTGGGTTGGAATGTGATCCTTTGGAATTGCTCCAAAAGGAGTTAAAAGACGTCCGTCAAAGATCTTTACCACTGATTCCTAAACTCAGTGGAGGTGCCATAGGATACATCTCTTATGACTGTATCAAGTATTTTGAACCTAGGACCAAAAGAGATTTGAAAGACGTTTTGAAACTTCCAGAAGCGTCGTTGATGTTATTTGACTTGATCGTGGCATTTGACCACGTTTATCAAAGATTTCAAGTCATTAACAACGTTGAGATCACTCCTGAACTCTCTCAAAATGAGATTCAAGTCAGATTTTTACAACTGCTGCAAAAAATCGAACAAGTTTGTAAAGTTTTAACCGGTCAAAGTGCTGTTCCGTACCCTGAACAAGGTCCAATCAAGTTGGGACAAACTTTCACCAGTAATATTGGACAAGATGGATATGAAGAACATGTCAAGACGTTGAAACAGCACATTTTGAAAGGAGACATCTTTCAAGCTGTTCCATCGCAGAGGATTGCCAGACCCACTTCGCTCCATCCTTTCAACATTTATCGCCATTTGAGAACGGTGAATCCTTCTCCATATCTTTTCTACATCGATTATCTTGATTTCCAGATTGTGGGAGCTTCTCCGGAGTTGTTGGTTAAAAGTGATGTGAATAACAAGATTGTGACCCATCCTATTGCAGGGACTTTACCCCGTGGTAAGACTAGAGAGGAAGATGATGCCTTTGCTGTTCAATTGAAGGCCTCGTTGAAAGACACCGCAGAACATATCATGTTGGTTGATCTTCTGAGGAATGACGTGAACAGGATCTGTGACCCAAGTTCTACATCTGTGGATAGATTGTTATCTGTGGAGAGATTTAGTCACGTGATGCATTTGGTCAGTGAAGTCAGTGGTACTTTGAGAGAAGACAAAACTAGATTTGATGCATTCAGATCGATTTTCCCAGCTGGAACGGTGAGTGGAGCACCTAAAGTTCGTGCCATGGAGTTGATTTCTGAATTGGAGAAAGAAAAAAGAGGAGTCTATGCCGGAGCTGTTGGACATTGGTCGTATGATGGACACACCATGGATACATGTATTGCCTTGAGAACGATGGTGGTTAAAGATGGAGTGGCCTATTTGCAACTGGGAGGAGGTATTGTCTACGATAGTGATCCTTATGACGAATACGTTGAAACAATGAACAAGATGAGAGCAAATAACAACACCATTGTTCAAGCAGAAGAAATGTGGGCTCAAAGATTGAAAGAAGATAAATACGACAGTGAACATGAAGAGTAAGTAACTACATAGTTCTAATACTTTTTTTTTAACCCAATTCAAACTTTTTGTAATTGAACTTTTTAATGTGAAAATTCTTTCAACAACCATGTTGAGAAATTCTGTTAGACAATTTATTAGATTTAATTCGCACAGCCGCAGAGATGCACTTTTAAAAACTATTGAAACGAATAAAGATTTGAAATTTACTTTCAAAGAGTTTGAGAAACTTGTCACTACCAAAGGATTCGATGGTTCTATGACGATAATGCAACAGATGAAATTTTTGATGGATAAAGATATAAGAGAAGGATTGAAAGAGATCAGTGAAGAAATGTCCAAAGCAGGAGTAGATTTCAAACCAGAAGACGTTACAATTTTCACAGAATTGTTAAAGTTAAAGAAATAGTCTATTATATAAATTCAATTCATCTTCCATCTGTTACCACAATTTTCACAGGTACAAAAAGTTGTCAAAGGTTCATCGGCAGACCTTGTTTGTAATTGATAATAAGATACTTTTTTCTGTTTACATTTCCCACATGTGAATGAAGAAGAAATGGCTCTCTTTTCCACTGCTCCTTGTGCATCGAACAAGTTTTGTTTGTGCATTTTTTCCATCTCTTGTTTCAAACTCTCGGGTGCCAATTCTTGTGGAGTCATTTTGACCAATTCGTTTGGTTTGATCACTCCACCAAGAATCTTGGCTCTTAACTCTGGGTTTTTCTTGTTCTTCAAACTCAAAATCAATGATCTTAACTTCTTACGGTAATTATCGTTCACTTCAAGTGTTTCCAATTTAAAAGATTCCAATTCGATTTCTTTGGCAATTGATAAAATTTCTTGTGGGAAAGCATCGGAATCGAACAGTAACAGTGTATAGACACCTGCAATTGAAGAGTTACGGGTCGTGTTCTCGTATATATCAGTTTTAATGCCATCATTCACAGGAGTTCTCGTTCCAGAAGTGACAAATTTCTTACTTCCCACATTGGCATTTGTGGTAGTAGTTGTGGAGGTGGATTGAACCGGTGATGCTGTTTTCTTCTTGACTGCATCTTTCCATGATTTAATTATTGTCTTAACCATTGCAACTATTTCTCCATTCGAACTACTACGAAATTTATTAACCGATATCCCAACTTTTGTATCCTAACCCGTTAGTTCTTTTAAGTCCTTCTTTAAACGCTTTTGAAACACTTACTCTGAGTAATTTTTCCGTTGGAACAACTTCATTTTTTAAAACATTAAGAAGTTTGAGAATCACTTGATCATCTGTAGCCTTTTCAAGACTTGTTACGACACTTTTGATCTCCTTGGCGTCCATTTTAATGTACAATCTTTCGGTCAAAAGCTTGAAAATTTGGATTCCAAGGAAAAAAAAGTGGTGTAAAGATGTTAAAAATTTGGTGTGCTGAGGTAAAAAAAAAATACTTTGAAAAAAAAATTGGTGTAATGAGTTTTAAACCCACAGCCAAGATGTCAAATAGTAAAGTTGTACACTTGAGTGGGATTCCATTTGATCAAACAGAGGAACAAGTGGCGGAAATAGCAAAGACGGTTGGACCTGTGACAGCTACTCAGCTTATAGTGGACAAAGAGACGGGGAAATCGAAAGGTTTTGCTTATATAGAGTATGCAGATGCCTCTACAGCAGCCTCAGCGGTGAGAAATTTGAACAATTACATGATTCAACAACGACAACTTCGGTGTGTGTTTGCAGAAGAAGATGCGATGGTGGATCCGTTTGGTTTAGCAGGAGATGGGCCCAAAAAACAGTCAATTCCACCCCTTCCTGCTGGTGTAGACGTCTATGGTGAAGCTCCTGGTGATTTGATCACCCGTCAGCTCCAGCAGATGGATTCGAAGAGATTGGAGAACATAGTGCGAGATTCGGTCAAGATGGCCAAGTTGAATCCTGATCTTATGCAGCAACTCCTTGAAAAGAACCCTCAATTGAGTTATGCCGTGGTACAACTGCTGATGATGGTAGGTCTGCTCCCTGAACCTCTGTTGGCCAGTTTGGTGAAGCAGCAGCCAGCCGAGATCGTCCCGGAGCTGCTGCCACTTTCTCTGGACCAGAAGGAATTAGTGAGACAGGTGGTTGGGTTATCGGAGCTGGAAGTGCTTTCATTGCCTCAAGATCAGCAAAAAGTTGTCTATCTGCTCAAGGCCCAGTACTTGGATGTGGTTTAGGTCGTGCGCGTGATATCAAATATTACGTAATCATAGTCGTATAGAAATTAAAAGTACGTAATTCAGTCGTGCACAAATATCAAATATTACGTAATCATGGTCGTATAAAAAGTACGTAATTCAGTCGTGCACAAATATCAAAATTCTCTCAAGACAAACGAAAATCTTCAAGTTGAGGTCCGAATCGTAAAAATACCACTACCATGTCATCTAGATCACCGGTACTATTCATTGGAGGTATCCCATGGGACTGGGACACGGAGATCATCAAAAGTGTGGTGTGTGGGTCCGGAGAAGTGACCGATGTGCGGTGTGTGATGGAAGGGGCAGGACGGAACAAAGGATACTGTTTTGTGGAATATTCAACGCTGGAAGAGGCCCAAAAAGCTCTCCCCTTGATCCAACTGATCCAGATCCAAAACTGGAAAAGACTCAGAGTCGAATTCACCAAAGAAGGCACCCGGTTGAACGGAGCCAAAAGAGGAAATCTGCCCCTTGCCCCTGATCGATCACATTTGCCCGCTAACGTAATTTTGCCCCCAGAAATGGTCCAGGCCCTGCCCTCGGCTTCTGCCCCTGGGGGCATACAATTACCCCCTGAATTTGTCCAATTGATGACGACAAACCCCCAATTCCAAGAAATGGTGACCCAGATGGTCAACTCCGGGGTTGGGTTGGACAAGATTCTCGAGGTGACTAGACCGTTTTTGCTGCAGGCACAACAGGACGACGTTGTGGAGCAGGAAGATTTGCCCGATTATTTGAAATCGGCAGCCTCATATCTCCCGCAGGCTGCAGAGGGCACGTTTGAGCTGCAGGATTCTGTGGATGGGGTCTTGAAGAAGTTCGAGGTTCCCTTTATGGTGCAGTTGATCACGAATCTCAAAGAAGTGGTGGACACCCAGAACACCCAGAACGCTTTACAGGTGGTGAGGGAGAATTCGGACTTGGCTGTGCTGACTGCCCAGCTGTTGTTGTTGATGGGGTTTGTCGATGCCGAGGTCATCCAAGAGGCAATGGCAATTGGTGGCTCTTCCAATTCCACTCCGGTACCTCCTGTTCCTGCTCCTGCTCCGGTGCCTCCTGTCGATCCCGCTTGGACCGGTTTGGCACCCCATACGGTTCAAAAACTTGTAAAATTAGACAAAAACCAGGCAGATATGATTGTGCAAGTGCTCCGGATGCTGCCGCAGCAAATTTCAGTATTACCGCCTGATCAACGTGCCATGGTGGAACAACTTCGTAATGAATATCTATAGTGTGATGTGTATAGTATTAGGGCCTGTCAAATCGGGTGATATATGCCCTGTCAAATCCGGTTATCGGGAGACGTCTTTTTTTTATTTCAGTTTTAATAATCTGCTCAGTTCAGTCAACGGTTTCATAAGATGGATTCACAACCACCTTTAGAGGGTTCAGGAAGAGGATTTGGCAGATTGGGAGAGACCAGAGAATGGAGAGGTAATCTATTGGATACCATAGGATCTTTTTTGGACTCTGTGGGTCAATCCCGGCAAGAAACGAGTCATGTCAAAGATGACATCGAAAGTGTGTTGAAACCGGTTCAAAATGAGCACGTGACTGAGTGTCCGGTTTGTTATTTGAGTTTTGAGAAGGACAATGAGACCAATGAGGAAAATAGCCGTAAAAGGCATAAATTCATGACACAGATGCAACAGTTTGCATCTTCTCGTAGTGATCCTGATGTAGTAATACCTGTAGATCTGTATTCGTGTCTGCCACAAAAGTTTGTGATAGATCAAATTTTTCGAGATGGATTTCTTGAGGATGAAGAACTTCAAGGAGAACATGATCCTGTAGTTTTAAAATGTTGTGGACATGTCTTTGGTAAGAGTTGTATTGTCACGTGGTTGGCCTCGAATAAGACATGTCCTTTATGTCGGAAGAGTGCTTTTGGTTCTGAAGAGCAAGACATGGTGACTTATCCGGATGCTTTGGCTGAGACCATGATTCCATCACAATGGGTCACTTTTAATGAAGATTTAGTTCTGTGTCCCGATCCTGATCTTTCCTTCCCCATTCCTTCAATTGGAGGTTTCCGATCAGTGAGAGGTCCCAGACGTGGTCCTTCTTTGGAAGAGGCCAATTCTGTACAAGGATCAGGACAAGAACCGAATTTTAACATAAATTTACCCCCTTCTCCGATACAATCTTTCCCATTGCAAAGAGACGAGCTTTTACCAAGAACAGGTCCTGTCATTATTGCAGCTACACGTACAGTAGGGAGAGATACTGCTACTCCAGATGTCACAATAAGAAGACAAAACGGTACAGGATTTTAGATCTACACAGCATTCATTCATTCATTTATTCCTTCCCAATGACAATTCCCAATCGGGTAATTTTACGAGCCGCGCGCAGAGATAAGATAAGAAATAGTTTTTTTTACAAATCATGACGTAGTTTGATTAGTTGTAGATGATTGGATCGATTTTCTATTGATGATTTTTCGCAAATCGAGTTATTACGATGGGTTGATAATTTGCTGAAGATTCGCGATGTTATCTTATTGGTTGTATGTGTGTTCTGAAACAAAAAAAAAAGTTGTTGAGGTAAGGCACGCCTGAATCTAAAATTAGCCACAAACCATGTCTCAAAAGTAAAAACCTTTTTATCATTCTTTAGTTGATCAAACGCCGTTTGTGCATAATTGCATCAAGTTGAGATAGCCCCTGTTCTGAAGGTGCTCATGCATGTAATAATCCCAAGTCGGTAGTGCAAACGTGCCCAAAGGCAACCCTTGCACTCCACAATATGGTTATTCGGTTTTAGAAGTGTTACAAAATTATGTAGTTGACTGTTTATCGGTGTATTGACAACCGGATCTTTTGTAAAAATTGTTCTATTCTTTTAAAAGTGAAACTTCTGTCACTTTTTGGCTGTTCTGGCCCTTGGGTGACTACTACATGCAAGTGCAATCGTATTCGCAGCCATGGCGGCTTACTTGTGGGAAAAAAAGCCCTATTTTCAAAGGGCAGGAAAGTTTTACAGAGATCCAATTTAATTTTTAATATGGCTTATATGATCACTACAATGTAAGAATGTATAACCAGCTGTATAGATCATAATCTATTCTACACTTCAACTGTAAATTTGGTCTCTTGACGACATGGTTTTAGTTCCGAAATTTGCCTATATAATTTCTGTTGCCCTGTATGCGATGTTCCTGATTAGGCGGGTTTGGGCATCTTACAAGTTTGAATCTTTAGAACAGATAAGGCGATTTAAATGCCAAAAAAACAAGATATCGGTCCCTTTGAACAGCTTTCAAAGATCCAAATATCACTGATTCCCTTTCCTCGAATTTTTTATCCTTCTTTTATGATTAAATCCCGTTGTCAAGTTGTAAAGGGTGGGCATTTGTCCTGTGCCCTAGCCCTCCAAAATTTATGTAAAGTGTCTGAGAAAAAGGTACATGTTTCTTTTTCGTATGAAGGAGAAATTTCCTTTGTTTCCTTGAACCACATATATAAATCAAATTAGATCCTCTACAAGTTTTAAAAACTGATTCTTCAAAGGTCGCTTTGAAGAACTTAAAATCATACAATTAAAGTATATAAAGAACCACGATACAAATTGACAATTGAAATTCATCCTACTCTTTCTCCTTTGATTCCTTCACAAAGAGATCAATAGTGATCCTACAATTCAATTTTACCAATTATCCAATTTGCCCCATCAAAGTCCTTGATTCGGAAAAAAAAAAATGGTGAGTAATTTTATAAGAACATCATGTTCTTAATTTTCTTTCTTTTTCTCTCGTTCTGAAGAACGTTCTCCCTTTTTCACAAAATGCTAACAATCAGTTTGAAAATGATCCGTTGTTTCCTTACCAATCTCAAACAGGTTGGCCAGATCTGAATGCCACTCCTCGTAGAGATTCCAACAGACATCAACTGAATCTTTCTGTCAACTCAATTCTGTCTGTACCAGAACCTCTGACTCCTCCAGATTTGTCCAATTATAATCTTAAATTTAGTCCATGGAACTCCGTCGTTGGATCCTCAAATCAGCAATATACCTATAAACCAAAGGATAAATTTGATTTATCCATGTTGAGTGAGGCCACTGTGATGCCAATGAACCAGAAGAGAGTGCTGTCGATGCCCCATTTGAAACCGGCTGTTTCCTTTGATAAGAAACCTGCAAATTTCAGATCAAGCTCTGTTTCCATCGTTTCGGACTCAAAAAATCTTTCAAACAAGTTGAACTCTGTACCTTTTGAATCTCTTCAAAAAGATTTTGTCCAATTGGCCAAAGATCAATACGGTTGTAGATTTCTTCAAAAAAAGATTGACGAAGATCCAGGTGTAAATTTTGCCCTAGTTTTCAACGAGATTTATCCTTATACTTTTGAATTGATGGTGAACTCTTTTGGAAATTATTTGATCCAAAAACTTTTGGAATTTTGCTCAGAGGCTCAGACAAATGTTTTATTACAGAAATGTTGTACTCCAATGCTATATCAAATAGCTTTGAATCAACATGGAACTAGGGCACTTCAAAAAATGATTGAGAAAATTGCAACTCCATATCAAGTTTTGTTGATCAAAGATCTGTTGTCCAACCATGTAGTAGAGTTGATTCAGGATTTGAACGGTAATCATGTCATTCAAAAATGTATCAACAAGTTTCGAAACGAGGATTGCCAGTTCATCATAGATTCTATCTGTTTGAACATGATCAAAGTTAGTACCCATAAACATGGTTGTTGTGTACTCCAGAAATGTCTAAACAGTTGTAATCCTCTACAATTGTCTAAATTAGGGGGTGAGATAGTAAACAGTGCAATCACATTGATGCAAGACCAATTTGGTAATTATGTTGTTCAATATCTCTTGTCGATGAACAACGTTCAGATCAATGAAAAATTGATCTTGAAAATTGCTCCTTCTATCCCTCTTTTGAGTATTCAAAAATTCTCTTCAAACGTTGTTGAGAAATGCTTGAAATATTCTCTGTGCAACGTTGTGTTGCAGAATTTGATCATCGAAGAGATCATGAAACCAGGGAATCTTGAGACCTTGATCAGAGATCAATATGGGAATTACGTGGTGCAAACCTGTTTAGACGTGGCTATTGAAGAATACAAGTTGAGACTCATCAACAGTATCAAGCCTCTTCTTCCAATGGTGAAAAACACCCCCTTTGGAAGACGTATCCAATCAAAGATCTCGCTGATTTTGAACCAACAGAACTCGTTCAATCAACAATTCTTGACCCAACCTACAAATCTTTACTACACAGGAACTTGGACACAGTTACGTAGTAACCCTCCACACAACACTAACTTGATGGATAATGGAAATTATTATTTATGATCAAGTCTATTTAACCCACAAGGCCACTTCATTTCTAGCCTGTTGACGTTATGTTTTATATGAATCCGGGAAGGTGTATCAATTATCTCAGTTTATCCTCTTTATAAACTTTGTAGTCCCCAAAAGGGAAACCTTTCCGCTTTGGGCAAACGCCCCCTTTTGGATCCTGCAGCTCATCTCATCGATCCATTTAAAAAAGACTTTTTGCGACCCTTCTAATCGGGAAAGACACCCCTTTTTACTGAATCTACTTCTTTCTCTTGGCTCTATCCCAAGCAGTTTGCAGCTTTCTCTTTCTAGATGCACTGTCTTTGATGTCTCTTCTGTTGCTGTTGAACATACTGAAATCCTCTCCTCCAAAAACATTCAAATCCTGTTGTCTCTTGAGTCTTTTACTCTTGGCTCTTTCATTCTTCGACATCAATTGACTCTGGTTCAATCTTGTAAAGTTTTCTTCTTCGTATCTCTGTATCTCCAGTTCTTTGTCCTTCTCTCTTTGAGTCTTAATTCCACCTCTTCCATGGTTCAAGATCGTAGAACCAATGCTTTCCACCACTTGAGGAGCATCACTCTGTTCTCTAAGAAATTCTTCCATTGATTGCAACTTTTTGGTTCTCGAATTTCCAGGTTTGGTTTCACTTTGTAATGAGGTTGGTGGGAGTGCTGCAGAGATTTTGGGAGGTCTATACTTGTCTGTTTCTGGTTCATCTGTAGACGACTTCTTCAGTTTCTGAATATTAGCCACTAATGCAGACAGGTCAGGTTTATAAAATTCTGCCTCTTCTTCACTTTCACTTTCGCTGTCCGAATCGGCTTTAACCTTTTCTTCAACCTTCAGTTCTTCTTGCACCATTCTATCATAGGCTCTAGTCATCTTGTCTAACTGGTAATTCAACCTACTTTCTAATCCTTTCACACCACGTTCCATAGTCACTCTTTGTACGATTGTATTTTTAATGGCAGCCAATCTGGACTCTTTTATGGTTTCTGTCTCTTCATGTTCAAGTCTCTCAATGTTGGACAATATCACAAGAATAAGGTTGTTTATGTATGATAACAAGGCAGAATTTTTCAAAGAAAGTAAAGATACCCCTTCTGGCATTTCACTATTTGTCTCTTTCATCAATTGTTTAACTAAAATTGGATGCTCATCGCTCTCGAGATTTTCCTTAAACTTCTCTAATGCATCCGATGTCGATCCTATTGATTCCAAAACTTCACTGATCAAATCAGTGATCTCTTCTAAACCATTCTTCTCGTTTTCAGTCATCCTTGTTTAACAAAGTTTCTCTGATTTTCACCTCTTTTCAATCAATCCGTCTCTTCAAAAACTTTTATGCAGATGAAAAAAAAAAAAATTTTTGAAAAATTTTGAAAAATTTAAAAAAAAAATTTCACACTTTAAAAATTTTCTTTAAAGAAGAAGCATCGCAAAGAGGAATCATAAGAAATGGTGAGTTTTTTGTATGAACACCTTGTTTAAAAAGTGTTTCCTGTGAAAGTTATGACTAACAAGTAGCCTCAAAACGAGTATATTGAACAACATATAAAGCAACATGGTCGTAGATTAGACCATGAAGAAAAAAAGAGAAAGAAGGAAGCCAGAGAAAGACATCGTGTTTCCAAAGATGCTCAAACTTTAAAAGGTTGGAGAGGTAAACAATTTGCCAAGAAACGTTATAGTGAGAAGACCGAGCTCAAGAAGAAGATCAGAGCCCATGAAGAAAGTAAGATTAATGGACCTGCTAAACCTGTGGAAAATGATGAAGCCTTACCTACATATTTATTGGACAGACAGACAAACAATTCGGCTAAACTGATTTCATCTTCCATCAAACAGAAACGTCTCGAGAAGCTGGACAAATTCTCGGTGCCGTTACCAAAAGTTAGAGGTATTTCAGAGGAGGAAATGTTCAAAGTGATCAAAACTGGTAAGAAGAATTCCAAATCTTGGAAGAGAATGATCACAAAACATACTTTTGTAGGTGAAGGATTCACTCGTAGACCTGTGAAAATGGAGAGAATCATCCGTCCTTCTGCATTGCGTCAAAAAAAACTGAACGTGACACATCCTGAATTGGGTGTCACCGTTTTTTTACCAATCTTATCCGTCAAAAAGAACCCCCAAAGTAGCATGTACACACAGTTGGGAGTATTGACAAAAGGTACTATTATCGAAGTGAATGTAAGTGAATTAGGAATGGTCACTGCTGGTGGTAAAGTCGTATGGGGTAAATACGCTCAAATTACCAACGAACCAGATAGAGACGGTTGTGTTAATGCCGTTCTTTTGGTATGATGACCCACCACCCCCACGTTATCTTTGGCCACAAAGCGTGGGCGCATTTTTTTTATACGTTTTAAATAAAAAAAAATTCCATTTTTCAAGCAAAACCTGGGGTAAGAACTAGTCGAAAGTTGCTTAATTGCAGTGTTGTAGAACTTTAAATGATAAGATGAAAGGATCCCTGACTTCTCCGACAAACAATTCTTTAAAACGTGAGTTTAAATGTCCAGAACCGGGCTGTGACAAGGTTTTTTCAAGAACCGAACATTTGGGTAGGCACCGTTTGAATCACAATCCTCAAGTGGTTTATAAATGCCATTACGCTGGTTGTTTGAAAACTTTTGTGCGTAAAGATCTTTTGCGTCGTCATATTGTCCGCCATGAACTCAGAGCACAAAAAATGTTGAACAACGAGGTCAAGAACCTTCGAAAATTGGGCCCCGACCGTCATTACAGAGCCCCGAAGAACAAATTTTTCATGGCAGGAGACAAATTGGATGATCTTCGTGAAGAAAATATTCGTGTCGATGAACTTCTGGCTTCGGAATTAGACGAATTAGAACCTGAACTAGATCCACAGCCTGAACCCGTCGCCGGTGACCCAGGTCACGTGACCATCCTGGCTCCACAGACAATCGTCTCGGATGAACCTTTAAAATTACAGTACCCTTCTCCGCAGTTGACACAGCCTTCTGCTAGTATCTTAGACTGGATCTTCAATCTTGAACCTGCGAAATCAGATGCTGAACTGCCACCACCAGCGGATTTGTTCACATCACATAACTTCAACATGGGATCTATGTTTGCACCTGATGAGGATAATGAATTTTTGGAACTGTCGCCAAACTCCCTATTACTCAATATGTTTAATGACCCTACTCTTTTCCCAACTTCCGGAGCCACCACGACGGCAAAGTCCAAACTCATCCGGATCGATGATTTCATCTACACAGACATGATAAAACTCGTACCACAATTGGCCAAAAACAAAGACTTCACCATCTCCATCATCGAGGATTTGTTGGAATGTTACTGGCGTTTCTTCCACCCTTTCATCCCCATTCTCCATAAACCTTCTTTCCTCTCTGCTGAGACTCCTGTGCTCTTGTTATTGGCAATGATCATGATAGGTACTCGCTATGTAGAGTGTCCTGTGTATAATGTCCGTAAACAGCTGTACGAGAGCAAAAAACCCCATTTCAAAGGTTCTCCTGCTGAATTGGGGATCACCATTGCCGAGCCCTTGAGATGGTTGATCTTCGCCTCAAGAGAGTTTGCTCCTCCTTCTAAACGATGGGTTTTCCAATCTTTGGTGATGCTCGAGTTCTTCGAGAAGTCTTGCAGCTCCAGAGTACTCCATGAAAGAGCTCATCTCCACCATGGAGCCATCATCCAGCTCTTAAGACGGAGTCCAATGTTGGGAGGAAATCCGATCAAGATGACTCAAAAGAAGGCAGAACTTTCCAACCATGACATCTGGGAGAAATGGGTGGATATGGAGAGCATGAAAAGAGTGACATTTGCCGTGTTTTTTCTCGATGTAATCGATGCAATTCGATATGGACACCAAGTGATGATCTTTGCCCATCAAATTCAATTACCCTTACCCTGTGATGATGAATTATGGGAACACATGAAGGTCAATAATGATGCCAATGGCACTGTAGTTCCGAAACAACCTCTTTTTCTAGACACTCTCAAACTGATGTTGAACCAAGAACCAGTGAAGGTCACCAACTTTGGGAAAGAGATTCTCCTATCTGGAATTTTATCCATCATGTTTCAACTGCAACAGAGAGAGTTGCAGATCAGATATGGACTTGAGAACCACGATCAGAACCGTAATTGGCGTGAGGCCATTGCATTGCTGTTGTGTATTTGGAAGAAAGATGTGGCTGGATCCTGTTGCACGGCTTTGGTCACTTCTAATAGCTTGTATGCCGATACAGAACATCATGGTACTCCTAACTCCACCACTTCTATCTACAGCACTGAAGAGATTGACGAGGTGAGTGTTTTCGTGCCACAGTACCAACCAGATGACACCACATGTAAACATACATCTTACCATATGGCTCATCTCTATATGAACATTCCACATTATGATTTCGTCATCATTGCAGGGGGACCATATTGGATGAATGTAAGACCCACTCCCAGTGACCGAGCTGCTATTCGACATCGTGTAGAAGTGTTTTTCCGAACCAAAGAAGCCAAAATGTGCTTGGCACAGAGTTATCTTTTGTTATGGGAGGTGTTTTTGAAACCACAGGACGATGTAAATCCAGATGGACATATCTTGTTCAGACCTCGTCTAGACGTTGTCAATAGGTCCACCATGATACTGATGGCCTTGTTATACATCTGGGATTACACCTTCATCTGTGTGGGGATCGAAAACACAGCTCTCAAGTTCAATCCGTCATCGTCATTGGCAGACATAAGAGAGCAAGAAGATGGTTACACCTATCTCAAACGTATCAGAAATGAACTTTCAAAACTTGCAGATGGTAATATTCATCTTCATCATACCAAACAGGCTGGTGTCGAACACTACGAAATTTTAAAACGGTACGCTGCCAACGTTGACAACGTGAAAAATAGACATTTATTAGTTGGTTTACTCAAGTTGGTGGGCTCTTTGTTTGCAGATAACGATAACGAACTCTGTAGAGAACATGGCCGTTTACTTTTACATTGTGCTAGACGTTCCTGTGGTGACCAAATCGAAGTCTGCGAAGACATGTTCCATGTCCATAGAGAATGAATAATTACCCCACATTTTCGTAATTTGCTCAACAAAACCGTTGAAATTTTTTTTTTTTTTTTTTTTATCAATTTCGAATTTAAACGCGTTTTTGACATGTCAAATGAATTGGTTTCTGCAGTTGACAGTGTCACTGCTGTTCTTGAACAACTTGAGCTGCGAGTCAGTGAAAGATATATGAATAGTGAGTATAAATCTTTGAAAATTGGACTTTCTAACATCAGAAATACATGAATTAGAAGAAGAAAATATGGAGCTCAAAAATCTGCTCCGACAACTGAACAACACTATAAATCAGTTAAAAAATGGTATTGAAGAGATTTCATCTCCTGTAAAGAATGTAGACCATTCGTCGCCTATTTCACCACAAGGAGAACTCTCTCCGACTCAATTATCATCTTCTCAAAGAGACATAAATTCGTACTCTATCTTCCCCAATAATGTCGATTTTGAGTTTGAAGAAGAGCCAGATTCACCTTCGACTCAACGTAAACGTCGTATGGTGGAAGATTCTCAAAGAGAATATGATGAATTGTTACCCAAGAAACGAATCCCATTGAAAGATATCACAAACCTCAATTTCTCGAACTCCCAAAAGGTGGTTGATTTGAGCGTCAACTATTTGAAAAACCGTGATTGGATAATTGAAGATTTCAAACCTAATCCTTTAGTGGCTGATGAGGAAGATGGACTTTTTGTCAAATCCAGTAATCAACAATGTCGTTGTCGTAATTGTATTAGGTTTTTCGAATTGCTGGGACTTCCAATTGCATTGAGTTCTACTGATAGATTGAATTTGTTAATATCTAGAATAAGCCACAACAGTAAAAATTTGTTCAATCTTACAATTGAAGCTCCTGGATTGGGTAAATCTGAGTTCCCTTCAACTCAAGAGACAAAGGAATTCAAAGAAAAACTGAAGAAAATCAATAGAATCAAACTGTTGATACGATTGGTCAATGCTTTGGACGTTGATATCAAAAATTCTAGACAAGTTGGTTTATACGTTTTCAAAGAGGAAGAATTCAACAAGGTTGCCAATTCTAAAAACTTCCAACTCCAAAATTGGATCTACGACGAACTCGAATCTTTCCTCCAAGAACGTGGAAACAAGTCATGAATCATAAATTATAAATACTTCATCTCTTTAAATAGTTGACATAGTCAATTTTATCGAATTTGAAACCAAATTCGTTGAAAACACGATCGATCTTTTTATAGTTCTTGATCAATCTGTACTGTAAAAGGTTCTCTAAACCATAAGAATAATCCCGGACATCTCTATTGATCAAATCTGAATCGAATAAATTGTTTCCAATTCCATAGAAATTGAATTTGTTCAACTTTGTAACCTCTGTATTGCCTGTGAGATTCGAGATCTTTGAAGGATTGATGACCAAGATTTCGTTATTCTTATTTTTGTTGGTGAATGAATCCAATGAGAAGTTCTGGTGTAAAAATTCATAACTCAGTAAAGTGAATCCGAATTGAGGAGAAGATCTCATTATTCTTGCCAAACCACCTTTGAAAAAGGCTTTGAATCCTTCTTCTTTTAAGATTGTTTGGGCACAGTGTTTCATGTTTAAATATTTTGTCTCGTGTTGTTTGGTTTCAACTTGTAATCTAGTTTTCAACACATCAAACGGTGTTGTAAGATACAGCAGAGGAACACCTGCTAATGCTCCACTTATTAATAGTTGTAGAGAACTCAAATGTTGAGTTTTAGAAGGATCTGTTGGATCATACTTGAATAAATACTTCTTCAAATTGGCATACGTTGGGAAATAGATGGCACTGAATGGAACATCTCTCAGAAGGCACAGAGTGGCACCTTTATACAATCCCCGTAATCCTAATCTTCTGATGATCTGAAACAGTGAATGATGAACCTGAGATTCACCTTGCACCTGTAATCTAATTTTAACGATTTCTAAAGGGTTCGTGAAAATGACTTGAGCTGCACCGGCACAACTACCAGCCAGTAATTCCCAGTGAATTGGGACATGGCCATTTGCATCAGCACCTATTTTACGGACCAAATCATTCACTGTCAACTTGATCAGTTTTTCAGGAGCAACACCAATCCATTGGGGTATGATACCTCTATAAAATCCTCTCAAACCTTCTAATTTGAAAACCTTGATGAAACAATCGAAATACCCATTGTACAACTTTACATTTCTTTGCAGTTGCATTCTGGTCTTGACCAAATCGATGGGATATACCATTGTAGCACCAAAGGCTCCAGCTATGGAACCAAGTATGAAAGAATGCATTGACTCAAAAAGTTGTGCAAACGAAGATTTGGAATTCGAATCGTCTTTCTCCAAAATTCTCTGGGTCGAATTGATGTCAAAGTTACTCAACAAGGTCAAAACTTCAAGCTTATTGATGAAATCTTTTGAAGTTCTTGCATTTTCTAAATGTTGTTGTAAGATGATTGAATTCCAGTAAAAATACAAATCAACTTCTTCCAAGTCAATCAAAGATTGTGAATTGGGAAACATGTTGTTATAATCATTGACATATCTGTAAAACTGATCCACACTGATCAAATTATTACTTGTAGTGCCTGTTTGATAGATGTTGTTGATCAAGAGGTAATTGAACTTTGGTAAATTGGTCAAGAACTTGATGATCATAATGCATTGGTTATAACTCAACAGATCTGTTGCCCTTTTGTTGAAAAATGGCATCAATTCATCAATCTTGGCCAATATTTGATTGGGAATTCTCGTGGTCCTGAAAACTTCTTTCAAAATGGTTTTGAACTCGTCCAATTTGATCTCCTTCTTGTTCAACATCTTGAATTCATACTCGAAATTGATGATTTTTGAGTCCAGAACCAATTTGATAAAACTCTGATAATCCAAAATTTCCGGTTTCTCTTTCAAATGATGTTCAATTTTGGATCTATATTGACTATCGAACAAGTTCACGATATAGATGAAATCTTGATACTTGATAAAATTCTCATTTAAATCAATTTTGTCATCGCAATACACTTTTTCAAATAATTTGAACAATTTGAACACAAATTTAAATTCGTCATCACTTTCCAATTCAATGTTCTTGATCGATGCAATCTTCAACTTCTTGTAATTGGAATCGTAGTTGTTGTTCAAAAACAACAAACTTTTACTGAAATTGATCCAATCTCCCAAATCCAAACTTTTGGTTCCCTTTTCATCTGCAATCAAAAACAACAATTCCACATCTGAACATTCTTGAAAGATTTGTTTGAACTCGTACAAAGTCAAATTTTTGGAATCATTGCAATATTCGATGAACAATTTTGTCAAATTTGAAGCGATATCAGTTGGAGAAAGTTTCAAAATTTCATCTTCTTCAAAAGTTGTAAACTTTAAAAGTTTGGGCAACTGTTTCTTGTCGATAGGTTTAGGGGTCAATAGTTCTAAAGTCTTGGTATCCGCCATTTTGACATCACTGTTCAAATGTGAAAAATTTCTCTTAGCACTTTACGAACGTATCCAATTGTATTTTTCAACAATTCAATCGATTTACAATCTATATACACTACAAACAGATCAAATGCCACCCTTTTATAGAGCCGGACTTCGGATATTTATTTCATGTGCATTGGAAAATTGAGGGGAGCGGAAAAATTTTTAATGTGCGTCAAAATGTGGGGAAATGGCATAATAGGCTCCTTCAATCGCTTATGCTGTCTAGGATGTCATTTTGATAGTGATCGTTTGCCTGTCTTTTGGCCAATTCCAGATGTCTTTTCTTGTCTAAGATTTTTTGTTCGTGGCCGTTGGAACGGTTGATCCCGTCCCATTTGGGGCCCAGGGCGATTCGGAAGCGATTTTCGGAGTAAAGCGCTGGCCGCGCGCCCGGCGACAGCGTGGTTTTTTCTCCGGGCGGGAAAAACAGGCGGGCTGGGTCACTTGCTTCGGCGGACTCGGCGGAGGCCAAACCGGGAGAATTTTTCAAAGGTGGATCAGAAACAACAGTTACAACGGTGGCATCTTCGAGTGGATCTGGGTTATCGGTGGATTGATTTTTGGCGGGAGATTCCCTTTTCCGTTTCTGTAACCGTTTCTGCTCTTTTTTAGAGAGATACTTCTTTGCCAAGTAGTCCTGTAGAGACATAGTTGTAAAATGAATCTCAACGTCTTTTGAGTTGTGTGCACGACCTTGTATCCCTTTCTGCAGTGTTTAGAGTTAGATTATATGTTACTTAGTGAGTAGAGTTCTTTTTAGCTGTCCTTTGGTTTCTGGAGCATCAGTTTCAAGTCTGCTGCTGCTTGGGCATTTGTTGCTGGAGGAGCGTATCCGTTCGTTGGCAGACCGAGAACGTTACCGAGAACAGAGGAGTAGATGTTTTGAACAGAGGTTGGGCCTGAAGGAGCAGGTTTTTCTTTGAGCAATGAAAGGAGATTGTCGCCAGATTTAGCAGGTTCTGGAGCTGGTTTTGCAGAGACTATTTTTGGTTTAGATTTAACTGTCTCTGGTTTAACTTTCTCTGGTTTGACTGTCTCTGGTTTAACTGTCTCTGGTTTAACTTTCTCTGGTTTAACTTTCTCTGGCTTAACTGTATCGGGTTTAACTGTCTCTGATTTAGCTTTAGCTGCCTTAGCCGGCTTGGCTTTAGACTGTCCTTTAGCATTCTTTTTGTCCGCTTGCGATTTATACACCAATTGAGGCAACGTCACATTCAACAAATCAGCAGCATCTACAGTAAGTCCTCTCTGGCTCTGTAATCTACCATCCATGTTGTTACCACTCACAACAGTATCATCGAACAACACTTGTACAGAGGTTCTGGCTCCAACACGGACCCCAACAACAGTTCCTCTGGCTCCCAATGGAACCAATCCGGCACTCTGTACATAAGAAACACGGTCTCCCAATCTGAAAAGTTGTCTTCCCAAGCTCTCTACAGCAACTTCTGGAACCAACATGGCAGTCCTTGGGATACCTTTAACATTAGTCACATGTGGTTGTGGTCTTTTGGCTGCATACTCGGCAATCTCTTGCTCAACTTTACCAATTGAAACCCTGCTAAAACCTTCACTGGCTTCAGAAACCAACTCCCATTGTGACGTCAGTTGACGGGAATACTTCACAACTTCGTCCAACTGCTGTTTGGTAAGGTTCAAATCAGCCATAGTTGGCACACCGTTGCCCAAACTGGCCATTTTTTTACAGAGTTGTGGGAATTTTTGGAGATAGTTCTGCACCAGTTCAATGGCAGCAGGGCTATACTCCCATCCACGGTCATTTCTACGGGTGTAACCCAACACTTTGAGTCCCTTGGCTGCTGATTTCATCGGCAAACCAATGTTCACTCTACGTTCAGGTCCTTGGACCATCCATTGAGAGGTGATTCTGGCAACAAAAGCCGGTGAAACATGTAATTGACGTGCCACAATCCCGGCAGGAACATACGGAATGACTTTCTTCTCGAGTTGCAGTTGAGCCTGTCCAGAAACAGGTTCTTTACCCAATCTGTGCACCAGCACATTCAACTTCCCATCACTATGACCCACCACGGTTCCTGCAGCTCCATACAGGAAAGAACCCAAAAACACTCCTGTGTGTCCCACTGGGAACTCTTTTTCCAAAGGAACAGGAGCACGCTCTTTGAGACGTTCGTCGGTGTGTTTCACACTCTCCACAACGAGTTGTAAAGGATAGAACTCTGTAGGACCATACGTCTTCACATATGCTCCACGAGCTGTACGGACGAGTCCCGTGGCTCTACGAACTTCTAAAACACTTTTGACAGGAGCCAATTGTACAGCTGTGGTACGGAGTAAATTACGACGCATTTCAGAGGTTTGACGGCCAAATTCAGTCTTTTCGGTGGGGTCAAGGGGTTGCAGTTTGTCGGGAGCCGTATAACGTTGTTCGGCATCCAAAACAGCCACAACTTTGGCCTCACGGAGATATGGCCATTGCACATAAACGTGTTTGCCAACCATTTTTGAAAAACTGGCAGCATCTTGATCACGATCCAGTGGAGTGATCACTACAGTTTCTTGTCTCGAAGGTTGTTGGAACACCACGACACCCATGAGCTTGAGCTCGTATGTGAAGTCCAACGAGTGCAAAGATGGGAATCCAGCAAGGGATTCAGATCCTTTTAATGCACCTTTACAAAGTCCACTGATGTACTGGAGTCCCTCCATAGATGGTAATTGGAACTCTTCTTCGTAACAACGATCCGGATCGACATCTGCAAAAGCACTTGGTAATGGAGAACGAAGTCTTCCGGATCTCTGGGCAGCAAAGTGGAACTGCATCGGCACGCCAAACGAGTTTCTCTTCTTCTCTTCGGCTGTCAACTTGCTCAAATAAGGTTGCATCAGCAGACTGAGACGTTTTTCATCTACAAAGGCCAATTTGACCACCAGCTCCCAGTCTGCAGTCTTACCGTTCTTGTCGATTTCAACGTCGTGTGGATACAAATCGATGATGGGAGAGTGTTCGTCGGTCATCAAGGGACGAAGAGCTGCCGGAATAAGAGCTCTGGAACGCAGTGGTAACACGGCCATCAACTGTTCAAAGGGAGTGAAAGGGACACCTTTGTCAAAGGCAATCTTCACCTTCAACCCGAGATGGACATCCGAGATCCTTGGAGAGTAGTGATACTTGTAGTACCAAGGCCAAGAGGCACACCCATTGTAGTAGTAATAAAGGACCCATTGAAGTCCCTCGACGTAGTTCTCACAAAGTTCTTGCAACTCCTCAGTGTCAGAATACCCAAATCCAAACTTCTCTTGGTAATACCGGTTCTTCCACCGTTCAAACTTGGCATCGTAGGTCTGTTGTTGTTCTTCCAAGGTCTCTGTATCTTCCACCACGATCAGCTGTTGGTATCTCTTGATAACACGACGTACCTCACTGGCGACATCTTCCATCGGAGTGTCCCCCCAACCATCGATATCGACTCTGGCAGTGTAAGTGTCGGTGGATTTGGAATGGACAATCACTAGACCAAGATCCAGAGCAAGTTTCCGGACAAAAGCAAGGTCGAATTCACCAATTATGGCATCTTTCGGTAACTTCAACTCTGCAGTCTCAACGTTGTCCTCACTCACAACTTTCAAGAGCCACGGCTTCACCAACCCCACCAACTTCTTCTGTTGTTTCAACAACAACTCTTTACCTTGACGGGATCTCTTCCGTTCTCCTTCGAGTGAGATGTTCTCCAATTCCTTGTTGAACCATTCAACATCGATGTTGACCTCTTCAAAGTTCCGTTTCTCGAAATCACTCAAAACTTCGAGCCATACTCCGAGTCTTTCCATGTTGATGGTTCCATTTTCGTTGAGATAACCATTTGTACGTCTCATTCCTTCTTTGAACGAGGCCATGAGGACCGGGAAAGCACCTTTGTTCAAGTGGAGATCCGGTAAATTGGGTAAGAAATCGTTTCCGATGACGTACATCACCAAGATGAAGTCATCCAAAACTCTTTCAAAGTCATAATTGGACATCTGGGAACTCAAATCTTGGAATTCGAGCAGTAAATATTCTCTGACCAACGAGAGGTGCAAGAGAAAGAAACGTTGATGGGTCAAATCGACAGTTTTTTGGGAACCCCTGCCAAACGTGACCTCTTCTCTCAACAAGGCAAAGTGGGGGTCGTGTACCGACAACCCCAACATGATGAGATCTGCATCGAGGCCGTAGATACAGTGACGGATGTTGGGATCGTAGCCCTTCTGGGCCTTCATGGTCCGGATATACTCCATGATTTTGTGTTCTCCTTCACCGGGCACCTCATGACCAGATAAAATCACCTCTACACCTTGCCAACGTGAATCCACACTCACTTTTTGGTGGATGAAGTACCGAAGATTCGTGGTCAATTTGGCCATGAATTCGGTTCCTGGAGTGATGGCATTAGAGTCAAAGGCTTCTTCTTTCGGAATAGGTTCTCCTCTTTCTAAAGCCTTGGCCATATTTTTCTCAGCCTCAACAGCAGTTCTAAAACGACGGGCCCGCTGTTGATTCATCTTGGCCCTTGGAGCCACTCCATCAATGGCCATATAGAAAGTCTTCTGTGGTCTAATGGTGTCAAAGAGATGATCTATGTATGCGAAGATAGCGCCAAACATTTGTTCATCAGTCATTCTGGAAATACTGCCGTCATTGGAATGTGTGCAATTGTGGAGAATCGAGTTCATATCGAGGTACAAATTGTCGAATTGAGGTATCATCGAGTCATCAATCAATTGAGATATTTGTGGCCATCTTTCAGAGATGTATCTGAAGAATTTAGGAATCCCTGTCGTTAGTTTTAACCGTTTTAAATCAAGTACTTACCCATTTCGATGTCGTTGTTCGTTTTAAATTTTCATTTTTTATTTTTTAAATTGGGATAAAAAGTCGTGTTCAGAAATCAAAAAAAAGTTAAAGGTCGTGTCAAAAAAGACATAAAATTAAAACTCGATTCGAATTTTAATCAAACCTTTGATCAACATGTTAGGAAGGTCTCAAAGTAGTAGTGGATTTAATTTTGGAGGTTCTAATGGACCGGCGCTGGGAAGTGGGACAACATCTGGTGGATTATTCAGCAACAATTCCACAACTAACAATGTTTTTGGTGCTAATAGTACAAGTCAATTGAACAACACCAATGCTGGGAATGGAGGTCCAAACACGAATTCTGGTGGATTATTTGGTAATAATACCAACTCAGGAGGTATATTCAGTAATAATACCAATACTAATGGTCTGTTTGGTAACAATTCTGGTGGTACAAACACCACTGGTGGGTTATTTGGTAATAACAATTCGACGAACAACAATTCGAATAATTCTGGAGGATTATTTAGTTCCTCTAACAATAACACGACTAATAACAATGGTGGATCATTAGGAACAAATAATACTAACACTTCTGGTGGTTTATTTGGTTCAAACACTAATAACACTTCTGGTGGACTTTTTGGTGGTTCAAACACTAATAACACTTCTGGTGGATTATTTGGTAATTCAAACACTAATAACAACACTTCCAGTGGCTTATTTGGTAACACAAACACCACTAATAACACTTCTGGTGGCTTATTTGGTAACACAAACACCACTAATAACACTTCTGGTGGTCTTTTCAGTAATGCAAACACCAATAACACTTCTAGTGGCTTATTTGGTAATACAAACACCAATAACAACACTTCCCACAATTCTGGTGGCTTATTTGCCAACACTGCCAACACTTCTAATGGCTTATTTGCCAATACAAACACTTCCAATAACTCCGGATTGTTTGGCAACACCACTGGGTTCAACTCTGGAACAAACTCTTTGGCATTGACAAACGTCAATCTCACCTCAATGACCAAAGTCTCGGAACTCCCCGAACCACTTCAAAAACAACTAGAACAATTCGATTCGTACATCCAAACTCAAATGTCCATAGCCGATAATCTCAAACTCAAAGAACTGGAACACAAAGAACTCATCACCAGCATTCCCCGGGATATAGGATACTTAGAAACTAGATCTGTCACCATCCACCAAACTCTCGGAACAAACTTAAGAGCCCTTGAAAAGTTCAAATCTCAAGGTTTGGACGAGTTCAATCTGTGGGTAGAGAAATTGTTGAAACTCTACCTCCAAATAGCTCCGAATGGGAATCTCAACACCAATTTGGACTCCACCGTGTCCAATGGAGCATCTTCTACACTCCATCTGTATTTCTCACACCGTGTTGACAATTTCGAGAAGAAAATTCTAAACTTCCAACATGTTCTCAAGGAAATTGAAAGCACTCTTGATGGTTTGGACAAAGTTTCGATCAATGGCAGTGATAAGAATAGAGGGTTTGTCTTACTGCTTGAGACTCTTCAAGAACAATTTGCTTTGTTTATGGAATTAGCAAACCAAGCTGCAGAACTCCATCAAAAAATCAAATCGAAACAAACCTAAGTATTTAGCATGTATAGTCCAATCATGGTCTCGTTTAGGATTATGTACACGACCTTCGCTTTTTGGTAATCTGCACACGACCGAACGCCCCAATTTTTTTATATGCAATTAATTTATTGATAAGATAAAAGATTGAGATTAAGATGACTGATGTATTAGAGAGTTCTGAACGTGAAACTCCGTCGATTCCAAGTTCTAATGAGACGGACAGTGAGAGTGTAGCATCTTGGTCTGTGATTTATTCTGATGATGAACCTATAAATGCGGTACAAGGAGGAGATTCCTCGATTGCCACTCTTGGAGCAGAAACCCCTCAATGGAATGGATCCGTCAATATGCCAAGACTTGACTTCAAACCGATGACCCAACTGCATCCAGGTGTGAAAAGATGGATCCTAATTGCTGCCCTTGTCCTTTCTTCATGGTTTTTAAAGCCTTCCAAAGTACCGGAACTCTCCCTTTTGGAAGCCATGAATCCGGATTATGACGTGAAAAATCCTCCTTCTCAAATCGATATCTATGGATGTATCGATACAAGAGCCATGATGGTTGTCGAACATTCCCAAAACTCTGTTCAAAGAGCTTATCTCTTTGGTCCTGTAGCATTGCCATTTGTAGATCTTTGTGGTGATAAAAAATTTGTAGTGTCGAAATTATGTCCTGGTGATGTAATTGAACAAAAAAGCAAAAACGGCGTCTTTGTCACCTTGTGTGGATCCAATTCTGATCATTTCAATCTCTATTTCAAGAAATGGATCTCAAAATTAGGAGCCAAAGATGTGGTGGCTTTTACAGGTTCATTACAAGCCAGTGTCATTGATGAGGCAGAGATTTATTTGAGACAATGGTTGGTTCAACATTGGAATCTTTCGAATCTGTCTCTAGAACAACATCTGAAATCACTGGTTGATGTCATTAATTCTCGTTTTAAACAGACTTGGTTCGAATTGTCCAAAGCTGGTCCTTTGGCAAACAAATTGTGGTTGAGATTTGAAGTTGAGTTTAAAAAGACCGGATCTTCATTTAAAGAGGAAATGTTGAAAAAGACTGATAATTTGCTCAAACGGACTGGAACTGTACTCAAAAACACCAGACCCCTGCTTGATCAGACCAAATCTGTACTCAAACAGACTTGGATCAAAGGATTAAATGTCTCTCAAAATTGGATCAGATCTGCTCAAACTCAAGCTTTAATCATCACCACAAAACTCAAAGGTGTTTCTTTATTAAAAGATTGGCAAGTCCGATCTTCAAATGTGATCCGGGATGTGATTCACAGGTTTTATTAGGTTATATATATGGGATGTTTTGTTATTTTTAAGTTATATAGGGTCTAGTTGGTTATATAAATAATCCAATTCCTAGTTCATATGTCATTATTTATCTTCCGGTAATCCTAATTTATCCCAAGTCACTCTATCCATCAAATCGTTATTCATTCTACAGTTCAAATAATTTTTGGCCAAGATTCGACAATTTGGAGCATTATCGTTTTTGACAATCTTCATACATTTTAGGTATTCTTGCATGAACTCTGTGCATTCTCCAAGATGATCCAAGGGGAAAGAGCCTCTTTCTGGAGGTGCAGGAGACCATGAACTTAGTTTGTTCCCGGGATTTGCTGACATAAGATGGTTATTTTTCACTTTTCTGATCAAGAATTTTTTTTTGAAGGGGGTGACAAAAATGTCAAAGTGGGGTGGATGATGGGGTGAATAGAGGGGGGGTATAAAGATGTCAAAGAAATGAAATGAAGAAATGGAAAAATGGAGAAATGGAGAAATGGAGAACTGAAATGGCTGAAGTTGGTTGGACATCAAAAAACATGCATTAAAGACACTTTGTACCATTTTTGTGATTCTTCACTATTACCTATATAATATATATCAAAGAACTTAATCTAGCTAAATTCTCATTTTAAGCCTGACCAGACTCCAACATCAGACAACGACTTTCTAAAGCCCCACTTTTGGCCCTTTCTGCATCTAACATCTTCTCCAAATGCCCTATTTTCAACCGATCACTCTCAACTTTCTTCTTCAAATCATGGATTTGTCTCTCTAAATCTTTGGAATTAGACTCTCTGTGGGGTTTAACTTCTTCAACGTGATACATTATTGGTTTCAGAGTTACACTACATCCATGTTTCATGTGTCTACGTAACAGATCTCCTCTGGCAAATGATCGATCACATTTATCACACGCATACGGTTTTTCGCCTGTGTGCATTTTTTCATGACGTTTGAGATCATGTTGTCTTTTAAAATTCGACTTACAAATTGAACATGTGAAAGGTTTTTGGGCGGCATGGACAATCTGATGGGTCTCAAGGTTATGCTTTCTTGCAAAAGAACGATCACATTGATCACAGGTGTATATTTTTTGTTCTTCTGTCACAGCCTGAGCAATCACAGCAGAGCTAGCTGGTGATAACAGACCTTCATTTCTTTCAAATGACATGTTGACGAATGGCTAGATTTGATTTGGCTTTGAAGAAAAATTGTGGCTGGTGCACCATATTAAATTGTGGCGCGGTTTCTGTGGCTCGTGCACGACCTTCCACAATTGGGGGTGTAGTGGATTTCGTGTTTTGAGTGATGTTCTGAGTTATATAAGAGTGAAGCATTAATCGAACATGTATGTATATATCTAAGTTACATTTATGGTGATATTTGTAGTCATATTCGTACTTATGCTTATAAACTTAGTAATCACAATCATAGCTATAAACATCCACATATCACCACTTGTACATCCATATCACCACTTAAACATCCATATAATTCATATCACCACTTATACATCCTTCATCCATATCACCACTTATACATCGTCCACCACTTCTATAACCCACATTATATCCCCCATCAATTGTCAAAATTGGGGGTAATGTTCATGCATCAACCTGCAGCTAAATCAAAATCACTCCTTTTTTCCCATCCCCATTCAACCAAACTACCAATCTACCAATCTACACCCTCAAAACCATCTCATTATCTCCATCAACTCTTCAACCCCCAACCTTTCCCCCTTTCTAACCCCGTTCCATCTCTTCTTGTCATTTGTGCATATGCACACGACCATGCACGAGCCAAGTGTTCAAATCAGTCTTATAATTTCCTTATTCTATCAAAACAATATTAGATTCTTCTAAAAACTTGTTCAAAAACTACAAACACATCCTAAACCCATTTCCATCCATTACCAAACCTCCAACCCTTCACCACCAATCATTTCTCCATCTTCTTCTCTTATCTTCTCCCCTCCCCACATTTGATCCGTGCACGACCTTCAGCAATTAATTTAATTTAATTTTTAAATCCCCTTCACGAAGTGACTAACAAAACATCTTTTAATCAATCAAATTTCAATTGAAAAACAGGCTTAACACATCGAATTATCATTCTTTGAACTTTGCTCTGCATCATGATGCTTGAAATCAATAGGAAAAGACCCAGAGAGTACTCCAATAACTGGGTCCATGATTTTGCCCCTAGTGACTCTGCAGCCGCCGAAAATGGATCTACTTATGCGGATCAAGACGATCTCGTTGTACTCGATTCAGACGATAACGTGCCGTTGTTCTCATTGACAGAAGATTCGTCTCTTTTGGGAGATTTTGATAACGATTCTGATGTGATCATATTGGAAGAAAAGAACTTCCCGCCACATAAAAAACTCAGAACCAAATCTTTACCACAATTACCACATTCAAGAATCTCCTATCATCCTCCTCCTACTCTACATACACTTGCAACATCGAAAATTGGAGAGATAAAGACTGATTTCGTGCCTTTCAACGATACAAATTATACTTTTAAGACCCAACCAAGTGTCAAAAGACGTCTGTCATTTGCTTCTTCTTCTTCTTCTTCAAAGAAGACATGTGACGATAAAGATGGTCATTATATTGTCCGTCCTGAAGAACCTTTTGCCAATGGACGCTTTGTCATCAAGAAATTGTTGGGCCAAGGCACTTTTGGTAAAGTTGTTAGTGCTTGGGATCGTGTTTCCAATGAAGTTGTCGCCATAAAGATCATCAGAGCAGTGCCCAAGTATCGTGAGGCCAGTAAAATCGAGCTCCGTGTCTTGTCCACGATCAAAAAACATGATCCCTATAACCAGAACCATTGCATCCATCTCCGAGAATGTTTCGATTATCGTAGCCATATCTGTATCGTGACGGATTTGCTCAAAATCTCCTTGTTTGATTTCTTGGAACGGAACAGTTTCAAGCCGTTCCCAGGATCTCATACCCAGGCCATACTGAAACAATTGATCCGTTCGGTGGCTTTTTTACACGATTTGAAACTCATTCATACCGATTTGAAACCGGAAAACATCCTTTTGCATAACGATTCTTATATAAGACGACCATATAGACCTGGATCCAAGACCAAGGTGTTGAAAGATCCAACGATCCAGATCATTGATTTTGGTTCTGCCATTTTTGAAGATGAATACCATTCTCCTGTCGTGTCTACAAGGCATTATCGAGCTCCGGAGATCGTCTTGAACATTGGTTGGTCTTTTCCATGCGATATGTGGTCTGTAGGTTGTATACTTGTAGAATTGGCAACCGGAGAACTGTTGTTCAAAACACACGAAAATTTGGAACATTTGGCCATGATGCAAAAGATAACGGGTCAACAGATGGATCTGCATTTGGTGAGGAGATGTTTCAGTAAGAACAGATCAAAGTTTCAAGATGAAGACAACATTGTCAACTGTTTTGATCAGACAACGGGTAAATTGATGTTCCCACAAAAGGCTTCATCGCAAAAATCGATTCTGACTGTGGAATCTCTTTGTTCTTTGGACGAATTGATCCGGAACAAAGTGGGACTCGAAATCGATACTTCACGTTCTTTAGAAGAAAATTACATCATGAATGAAACTTCAAGTGATCTGGAGATGTTTGTGTCTGAAGAAGAAGAAGAACATCGTGATCTGCTCAAATTTTGGTATTTCTTCGCCGATTTGGTCAAGAGATGTTTTGTTTATGATCCCACTAAAAGATTGACGCTGTTAGAAGCCTTGGATCATCCATGGTTTGAATTGGGGATATATGATGAAGGAACTAAGTAATAAACCGCTGGAACGGTTCGATATATAACGAAGATATAAGATAAGTATGAGTACATTAGAATCTATCTTAGGCATCCAGAGGTTGTGATGGTTCTGATTGTTCAGGCACCGTATGCTCGTCTTCGCTCACCTCATCGTCGTGGTGTTCCAAAGCTGCAAACATGTTAACAGCCTGTTCTCTCTTTGAATTTTCTCTCGTACTTGGATTTGAAGCAGAAGATGGAGATTGTTGAATGGAGGACGAAGATGGGGTCCTATTGATCTTGGATTCTTTGAAGTTGTTCATCGGTCCAAATCTATCGGATCCACGTACTGTACCAACGGATTTGATATCGTTTTGTGAGACTCTATTTGTAGACCCCCATTGAGAGGCCAAATTGTTTCTAGAATTTTGTCTCGAATCACCTCCACGTCTACTGTTGGAACGACGTTCATGACTCAGTCTTTCATCTTCAATTCTTTTCCTCTCACTCTCAGCTTTGATCTCGACCAAAGTCTTTGGTCCTGCTTCTTCTTCTTTACCCTTCCATTTGGCTCTTCTCAAATCCATCAAATCCATCAATTTGAATTTGATTCTACTGGACATTGGAGCTCTCTTCACCACCAATTTGATTTTTTCAAAGGCAATATCCATGAATCCTGCAAAAGATGGGTTTCTTGAGAAATCGAGTAATGGTCCCACAGTGTTCATCAATTGGACCAAATTCTCCAAAACGTCCTCTGAAGGATCTTCGGTGTTGGCCAAAAGATTTGAAATACATTTCATGATGATCTTTTCAGAGATCAAACTCAACGAGTACAATTCTCCGATGAATCTGACCAAACCCAAACCTCTTCTCTTTGCAGCTGCCAACTTGTAGTATTCATCAGACATCATCTCCGGTTCCAAAGGTGTACCATCTTCATTGGTTGGCAACTTATCGGTCCAACCTTTCTCGTATTCGATTTGACAACGGGTCAAGAGATACTTTCTGACCAATTGACGACCAGAAAATGGTTGACCATTTGGATCCAAAAGTGAATCATCTTTAACTTCTGGTGAGATATCGGAAACCAATTTGGTACACAACTTGGCATAGACAGAAGACCAATGAGGTTCATCACAAGCTTTGGCAAAAGTCAACTCGATCACCGTCTTCAAAGTCTCGTTGTTCTCCTCCCATTTGGACTGGTTGGCAATGGCCAAGATGTCGTCGGAGATCTTGTCGAACAACTCTAAAGTCAACTTGTTCAAATGACTTCTCACTTTACGGTTGATCTCTTCTTCACCCAAAAGAACTGTACCATCTGGAGCAGTTTTGACCTCTTCTTCTTTCTTGACTCTACTCTTCGGCACCCATCTTGTGGCAGACTTCTCCAATGGTTTGACAGGTTCTTGAGGCTCTTGTGGTTGATCATCTCTATCTCTGTTTCTCATACTCTTACCACGGCTACTCTTGTCCTTTGAACCTTTACGTTTCGAGTTCTGTCTAGAACCTCCACCTCTTGAGAATTCACGTTGTCCACCACGTTGAGGACCAAAATTCTTGAATTGGGCTTGAGATTTGGCAAAACTTCCCTTGGAGAAATCAGGGATCACAACTCTTGAGCCGTATTTCTGTTCCCATTCATCGTCTCTTACGAGATTAAGAGGTTGTTGGAACTGTATGAGGAAGATCGGGTCGTATCTGATCTTGCGGTCTTTGGCAAATTTGGAATCCGGAGGGGTGACAGAAGCAGGGTATTTGTGTGTGTAAGGATTGACTGGTCTTGCGAACCGGAGACGGTTGAAGAGGTCTGAGATGGAGAAAGAGGATTGTGGAGCAGATTCTGGTTCTGCAGTTTCTGGTTCTGCAGTTTCTGGTTCTGCGGTTTCTGGTTCAACGGTTTCTGGTTCTGCAGGTTCTGGAGTTTCAACAAGTTCAGTTTCAGTCGATTCCAGTTCGGTTTCAATGGTTTTTGGTGCAATTTCAACTTCTTTTGGTGCAGCTTCAACTTCTTTTGGTGCAGTTTCAACTTCTTGAACAATTTCAACTTCTTCAGCAGCTTCAATTTTAACATTTTCAACTTGTTTCACAGGCTCGATTTCTTTTGGCTCTTCGGATTTAACCGGTTCTTCCAGCTTCTGTTTCGATTCCTTGGCCAGTTTTAAAGCAGCCAGTCTTTCGGCGATCTTTCTCTTGAATTCTTCGGCACGGGCTTTCTTTTCCTCGTCCGACATGCCCTTTTTGGGGCTGACGGGAACAGGGGCAGGAGGGGCAGGGACGGGCAGAACAACGGGTTCTGGAACCGGAGCAACGAAATGAGGAACTGGAGACACGGTTTCTTCGGTCATGGCACTCGGCTGACGAGAATGACCCTTTTTGAGAGGAATCCGATTACCATTTTTGTCGGTCAATTGCACTTTGACGCCCTCGTAGCCCTGTTGGGGGTAAAAGCCTTGTTGAGGGTAACCTTCATAGCCAGCAACAGGCATTCCATAGTAGTAAGGTTGTTGGTAGCCGTAGAATTGAGGAATCATCTGTGGGTACACGTTTACAGGTGGATATTGGGCATCTTTGTAATTTTTACGGTACGGTTTCTGTTGGTTGTAATGACGTTGTTGGCCACGTTGTGGGTTAGCCGGAGGTTCTTGAGGGGGTTGTGGAGGTTGATTGGACATCGTGGAGATCTCAAGCACTGGTTTTGGTCGTGCTTTTTCAGGATTATAGGCGTATATACAGGATATATATACAGGCCACTTGCTGAAGATTCAAAGGTGCAAAATTTTTCATGAGGAGACCGAAAGGGGAAATTGGGGCTGTGGGGTTTTTGAGAGGGTAGAAATTGGGAGGAGGAGGGGGTGTGAGGGGGTTGTGAAGGGGGTTTGTGAAGGGGGAAGGTTGTGTGTAGGTGTGTGGGTGTGGGGTTGTGGGTGTGTGATTGTGTGATTGTATGATTGTGTTATTGTAGGAGTGGGTCTGTGATGTGGGTCTGATTGTAAGAGTATAATTATACTACACATTACCGTATTTGGTCTAATTAGCACTCTATACACGACCACCTTAAACTCAAACTATAAATTCATCTATTCATCTCAAATCACTTGAACAATTTCTGTAAAGATATAGCCCCATCCTCATTCTTACTCATCACTTTACTCACGGCCAACTCAAAATCTTCCTGTGTCACATGAATACGTCTTTCTCTCAACGCATACATTCCCGCCTCTGTACAAACTCCCTTCACATCTGCACCAGAACAACCATTCATCTTCTCCGCAATCTTCTTAAGATCTATACCACGGGTCAAATTCATGGATCTGGAATGGATCTTCAAAATATCCAGACGGGCCTCGACACTTGGAGGAGGAAACTCAATCTTACGGTCTATACGACCAGGACGTAATAAAGCAGGGTCTAAAATGTCCAATCTGTTTGTGGCCATGATGATCTTGATGTTTTTGGTGTTCTCAAACCCATCCAATTGGTTCAAAAGTTCCAACATGGTTCTTTGTACCTCTGAATCTCCTCCCGATGAACCTTCAACACGCGAAGATCCAATCGAATCGATCTCATCCATGAAAATAATAGACGGAGCATGCTCACGAGCCATGATGAACAACTCACGCACCATTCTAGATCCTTCTCCAATGTATTTCTGTACCAATTCGGACCCGGAAACACGTATGAATTTACATTCTGTATGATGGGCCACTGCTCTGGCCAACAATGTCTTACCAGTTCCAGGTGGTCCGTATAATATGACACCTTTCGGTTGCAGAATTCCAAGACTCTCAAACAATTCTGGATGTTTTACGGGTAATTCAATCACCTCTTTGATCTCCTTGATCTGCTTCTCTAATCCACCAACCATGTCATATGTGGAGTCCGGAACTTTCTCCACCATCATAAGACTCACCAATGGATCCACTTTATTCGGTAATATCTTGTGCAATTCGTATGTATCCGATCTGAGACACACTCTCAATGACGGTGTGATCTGCTTAACATCGATATCTTGCAGCAAATTCACAACATATTTCCCTTCAGGGTGCACCTTGACAAGTACTTTCTTCTTTCCCATCACTTTTACCACTTCTCCAACGTATGATCCAGGTTCTTGTAAGAGTTTTAACTCGTCTTTGAGTGACCGAACTTTGGCGTTCAATGCATTTCTTTGGGCTTCTAAACGACGCAAATTTTGTCTCTTAGAAGTGATCTGGATCTCAAGATCTTGGATCTGTTGTTCAAAAAATGGTTTGATCCCACTTTCATGTCTTTCCACTGCTGTCATCTTACCGCTTAAAGTTTTGAAGGCAAAATTGACGGCGAATTTTTTTGGTCAATTTTGACCGCCCCAATTCGGTTTCCTATTTCGGAAAAGTACACTTTTGGTTCTGTTTGGTGAGGTACTAAGGTTTAAAGGTTGAAGTGTACTAGGTTGAGGTCAATGGTTGAAATGATGATGAAGATTTGGTTGGTGGTTCTCTTTCTGAATTGTGTAGTTCTGTTTCAACAGTTTTGTAAGTGTCTGTGTGGTGATAATTATGATATATCATCCATTGTCTCGAACAATTGTGATCAATGTACCAAAGAATTTTGTGAGAAACAACTCAGTTGTCTGGAAACCATGGTTGTGAGTTGTTTTCAAAGAGGGAGTTTTAAAGATATGGCTGTAGTTTATGGGTTTTTAACAACTGTTTTGGGACTTGTCTTGTTTAAGGTCGTGTCGCCCAAACTAAGTTCCTATAAAGGCAATTGATGATGATTAGATTGTATGCTTATATTTGGGTCGTTCTATATGTATTTGTAAATTATGCAGATTCTAATATTGTAGGAGCATGTGTTCTGAGCCATTGTTCAGCTCTTTGTTCATCTTGACACACTGCCTCACAACACCACCTCCAATCATACTCTCCTTTCTCCAGCAAGATCTCTGCCAACATCTTCTTTCGACTAGTAGAAGCATCTACACAGAAGAAATAAGTCGGATTTGTCGTTTCCGATTTGGGGATCAAGGCCAGTTTGGGGAGTAGATCAGTGGTCACGTGACGCAATATCTCAGTAATAGAACTCCAATAGACTGGAGATGCCATTTTACATTCTTTATTACGACACCAGCTTTGTCCACATCCTCGTGTGAGTTGGAGAACGTATCTACGTTCAAATCTTTGTTGTAACTTCGATCCTGACGGGTCGTGCACAGATGACCAGGATGGTCCGTAACAAACGTCACAAAGTCCTTGTGGGTTTATGCTCGAGGTTCTTATACAATTCACATTGCAGCAGACACGAGGCAGTTTTCTAGAAGCTCGTTGCATCTCGTGTAACTTGGAATGAACAGTCAAATCTCGTAACATGACTCTGGCATCGCATAGATCACATTCTAAAGTCTTTGATCCACATTCAACTTCATGGTGGGTCAACCCTTGAAGAATGTCTGAAGGTGTAGACTCTCCCAGAGATACCTCAAGGTGACAGAACTTGCATTCTGTAGCTCTTAAAGCGCATTCAACTGCCAGATGCTCAGCCATCCTTTGAAACGGAAGTTCCACTCCACAGTCACAGGTTTTGAGAGTATGAACTTTTGAAGCATGAAGCTCATAAGAAGTAGCAGAGTCTCCATGTCCTTCACATTCGTTACAGTGCCAATGGTCAGGTGGAATCTGTTTATGGAAGACTTTACCACAGCCTTTAGGACAAAGAAGGTTGTTCCTCTTACAGAAGTTCTCATGTAAGAAAAGAGACTGTTCTGCTACTTGAGCTCCACAATTAGAGCACATCACAGTCCCAGGAATGACTTCTGTGGTATTTGACTGTGTCAATTGTTCGTCATCTTCTGGTTGTTTCACTTCTAATACAGTTCTACCTCTCCATACATGGACGATGAAGTAAACATCCTGGGGCATAGGAACGACATCTGCTAAGTTGATTTTCAACTCAACAGTTCCATTTCGTTTATCTCCGTCTATTGTCGACCATCTAAATCTACTTTCAGAGACAAAGCAATCACTGGAAGCCAAGATGTCCACCATTTCTAGATCGAACTCTGGATCACGACATACGGCATGAATGGTGATTGAAGATGACAGAACTGGGATTTTGAACATTCCGAGGTCCAGAACAACAGCTTCACCACGTTTTAGAGTTCTGGGTTCTGCCTTAGTGGTCAACAGACGAGCATGATCCGCATTCATGGGAACGATGTCTAAATTGATATCTGTTTCTACTATTACGACACTGGATGCAGGTTCTACAGCTTCTACATATAATTTGTACACTTCTTTGGCTCCTGGAACATGTAAAACATCTCCTTGTGTCAATGTGGTGTAGCTTTTCAACTTGGCTTCGAGAAAGTACTTCCAATCGTTAACGTCGTAAGATGGCTCTATTGGTTTGAGGCGTAAATATGAACATTTTGGTAATGTTGCTAGCTGGATGGAGATCGTACAAGATGTCTCAAGATGCAATTTTTCCACCACTATCTTTGGTAAAATCAAGTGGTTGTCAGGGGCCGAAAATTCTTTGACACCGACGAGAGTAGAAGTGGAATTTTCCAAGGATTTGAGTTCAAAAATGAGAGGAGAAGGAAGTTCAGATCCTTCTGAGGATGTTTGCAGAATCAAATCCTCAAGAACCTTGACAGGAAGTAAAATTTTATCCGAATATGGATCTATCCGATGGCCATCGAATGGGCTAGAAGAGCCGTTTGAAGAGTTTTCTGATTGTAAATCAGGATCATAAATGAGTTTTTCAGAATAGTGAATGCTCGGTGATGACATGAACAAAACTTTCTAGAGTACTGAGTGTTTATTCGTAGAAATATCAAGAATTCTATCGCCACCAACTTTTAAGGCTTACAAAGACATGCCAAAAAATTGTATTTTGCTCTGGAAAATTCAATTAAGCCCAATCGGGTAATTCTTTAAGGGGTAAACGAAATCAACTCGAATAAAGACATCACAGACTAATAATCCCTTCTAAACACATTGGTCAATCGATTTTTTTCAATTTCAACTCGAGATTCAGCTCTATTTCCTTTTATACCTTTGTGGTCCAAATTTTTGTAAATTGCTCCAATATTCCCAATCATAACCAGCAAGGTGGCTCTCCATACGAGCATTTAGATTTGGTTGTTGGATGCTGCAAAATCGAGAATTCAAGAGTGGAGTTGAATAAATAAGGGTCCTGAATAAGCGAAACATATTTAATTTGATGATAGAAGACTCACATATCAATCAGACTACACTTTTGGAGATGTCAAAGTCTAGAACCATCACACATAACACCATTCATGGACATATACACACCTATGACGATTCCCATAGACATATACATGGTCATATACATAAGCATCAACACAGCCTACCAGCTGGTGTGGACACCGAATCACTTCTAGGTGGACCTTCCAGCAGTCTGAGGTCTATGACGTCACCGTCCAGTGCGACTCATTCCAGTCCTTTGACGACTCCAGAAGTTGAGACAAATTTTGAACCTTTTAATGAGCTCACACATTGTCAAATCCAACAGATCATTGATCAATGCTGTCTGAACTCTTTAGATGGTTGTTTTGACTGTGATGATGGTCCTTGGCAGGTGCCCTTATTAGAAAAGTCGTGCACGGAGTGCGAATCTTCGCAAACAGAGCCAGAGCCTCTTGACAGTGCCGAAGTGAGGAGGTTACTCGACCTCGAAGGTTTTTGCGATGATCCAGATTGTCTGAAACAGTCTTCTGGTGACACCGGTGACAAATGTTTCGAATTTTGTGACTTTGGAACGAGGCTGGAATCTCAGGTGGAGGGCTCTGCCGGAGTCCGGGCGGAGGCTCCGTCTAACTCCGGGTGGACGGCTCCACATGTTCATAAGCATTCAGAACTCCATCACAACTTGACTGAGATCCATCCTAGTAAGCGTCAGAAGACAGCCAAAGTGGAACCTTTCCATTACAATTGGATCGATCTCAATGACGTTCCCTTGATGGTGCCCAAAAGAGAAGAAGACCATTTGCATTGTCTATGGTCGAATTGTTCAGATACAGTAGCCAAATACTCCTCCAATGAACAACTTCAACGTCACATTCTACAGAACCATGTAGAACCTGTTCTGGGTACTTTGAGTTGTGAATGGTTGGATTGTGATTTTATTGCAGACGATCTCAGTCAACTTTTGAGACACATTCCAGAAGATCATGGTTTTAAACATGTTTGTAGTAGTCATGAACATGATAACGAAGAGCACAAATGTATGTGGGAAGATTCCAATGGGACATGTGATCGAGTTTTTGAGTCTTCTGCAATGTTGACTGACCATTTGATAGAAGACCATATTGGGGGTGGAAAGGCTTCTTACATTTGTAAATGGAAGAATTGTAGTAGAAATTGCAGACTGTTCAATCAAAGACAAAAGATAATTAGGCATTTACCGGTTCATACGAAGCATCGTCCATATGTTTGTAAGATTTGTGGGAAGTGTTTCAGCATCGATCTCATGTTAGAACAACATATGAGAACACATACAGGAGAAAGACCTTATCAATGTTCTATTTGTGCGAAATGGTTTAAAACCTCGTCTTCGTTATCGATGCATCTTCGTACTCACAGTGGAGAAAAACCATTGGAATGTAAATTTCCGGGATGTGGTAAACGATTCAACGAGTCAAGTAATTTGACAAAGCACTATAAAATACATCAAAGATGTTATAAATGTTGTGATTGTATCAAGACTTTTACAGTTGAGAACAAGTTGTTCAACCATGTGAAGGTTTATCATGGAATCACTCAAGAAAAGTTTACAAAGATGTTAGGTCAAGGTTTATTCCAAAATGAGCATTATGTTCCTATCAACGATAAGGAGAGTGAAGATAGCAGTGAATAAAGAAACTTTAAAAAATAAAAATTACACATGCAGATAAGAACTGTGCCCCTTGCTGTGAATGCTTCGATCGTGATCGCAGAAAGATGCATGGTTCCTCGTAATTTGGAATCCAACGACGATCTTTTATCTAAGGTGCATGAAGTTGCATGTGGATCCTAATTTCTTATTCAGATTTTTGGTTACGATTTTCGAAATTTGGATTTCATTGCCCTTATTGTGTAAATAATTTCAATTGCCAATTTCTTATCAAAAGATGAAGTTGAGTGTTTTTATCAAATGCAAATTGAATTTGACTTCTGTTTCAAAAATTAAGGTTTTCCAGTTCCTGCATAAAAACGCTTGAGCTTAGCTCCTCGGCATTAACCACTCACGTTAGCACGGGATTTACATTGCAGTGCATAGATTTTGATTTTTCTTTTTTGATAAAAATTTCTTTATGCAAGATTTGGGCACGGAAGATTTCTTTTTTTATGTTGTTTAAGCGGTAAAAGGGCACATTTATTATCTAGAATTACTTCTTTGCAGCTTTTGCCAGGGCAATTGCCTTCATTTTCATTCTATGGGCGAAGAATTTCATGACGAATGGCATTAACAGGTTGTTGATGGCTATCCAACATATCAAAATACCAATATTTCTACCGATTTGTCCCTTATAGGTATTGAAAAGGACAACTTTAGCGGCTTCCACCGAGTTATGGATGGGGAATCCATAACCATATCTGTAGAAAATAGAAGTCAAGGCCATTGGGGAGAACGTTGGAGAGATGTTCAAGACGACCCAACTCAAGATCCAGAATCCTAAAACTGGAGGGAACGTACAGAAACAGATCATGGCCATGTTTTCATTGGCACCACCAACTGCTGACATGGTGAGATATGATACCATCCAATACACTCCGAACCCACCTTTATAGGCCAAATTGAAGTCCACTTGAAAGGCTGCAGATACACAGGAATATCCCAATGATAAGATGAGATAAGATATCTGAGAAGAGATTAGTCTGTAAGGGACGTAATGACCTGGTTTCAAGTGCTTCAGCACTTCTTGATGGAGCGGAGCAAAGAAGTTGAACTGGAAAAACGTGATAATGATGAGATAGATAGATCCCACTTGATAAGGAGCAATCAAAACAGGACTTGAAGAAGGTCTCATGTCTTCTATCGACCATGTTGGTAAAGAGAAGAGAGTTTCGGTAGCATTTGTGATCAAACTTGTCAATTCAGAAGTTGAAAGTTGATTCAAAAGGTACGGATAAACTGTTTGTGAGAGTTGGGCAAACCAAGTTGTCTCAAATCTAGTGATTGTTGGTGTGATATATGAACCAATGGCAGTCAAATCTCTACCGGTTTCATAGTACAGAGAAATCAAAGCTCCAGAAGCGTTGAAAGAAGTGTCTGCACTTTTGAATGCCTCGTATAAGGAATATGTGGAGTTTGGCTTCACATAAATAGCACTCCAATAGAGTTGGTGATGCACCAATCTTTGAACTTCTTCCTCAATGCTGAGATCGTTATCGGCAGCCAGATCTGCCAAATCAGTCAGGTTGACGATCTTCCAATTACCCAAAGCTTTGAATTGACTTGTCTGGGCTATTTCCAGGATGGAATTACCAACTACAGGTTCGATATTTCCGACTTGTTCATCTCCAATCACAACGAGCATCTTGAGATTCTTATACCTTTCCAGACGTCCATAATACGAACCCCAATAAATACTGAATACAGATAACATGAAAGCTATGATCATGACGTAATTTAGGAGGAATTTGAGTAACCATTGCAGTCTGTGTTTTTTGATTTCGGTGTCGAAGAAGCCAAACTTCAGCATCTGTTGCTGGATGGAACTCGACCTGGATTTCGTCTTTATCACATCGGGACGTTCTGGTTGTTCTTGGATAGTCCCTTCTGACTCTTTATCTCCATAGAACTGTTGTGTTTCTTCATCTTCTGTGCTTTGGGACCTTGAAAATCCACGGACAATGTCTTCACCTCCAACGTACTGTTCACTCAACTGTCTGTTCAAACTTTCACGGTCGTAACCTTCATCTGATGCCGAAGTCATTCTGGAGTCCGATGTCGGTGTTTCAGGTGCAGTTACCAAACTAGGTGTGTCTGTAGGCGTCTTATATACCATTTCTTATTGCTGCAAATGCCTTCCAGTTTCTTGTCTATTTGTAATAAAATAAATACCGGACGGAGTAAATTTCCCAAAAGGGAAGTTTCGCACGTAGCGCATTTTTATGACGGGAAAACCGTTGGAAATAAGGGGGTTAGGAAAGGGGGTTGGAGTTGGAAGGGATTCCGTTGGAAGGGATTAGTTTGCTCTTGATCTTTTTAACAGAGGTTCATCATCCAGTATTGTATGAGAAGTATCTGCAGTTTGTTGGGATAAATCTAGACTCATGTCACTATCACTATCTTCTTCTTCATCTTGTAGTCCTGCTTTGGTGATGTAGAAACGTACTCGTTTGGTCGTACGGATAGATTTTGAGTGTAAATTGCACTCAATAAGAGGCCTGTTGAATTTTACTATTGCTTCACAAATTGTAGAGGCATTTTGTACAGAGTTCCAATCGGTTATGTCCACTTTATTTGCCCAATTTTGAAACATGGTGATTCTTGCCTCTAGAAGGGCAGCCCATGAAGGTTCTTCTCCTAAAACAGGGACAAGTCTTGATTCATAGATAGTTTTGAGCTGTCGCACATTTTCTGAATTTCCTGTTTCTATTAAAAGTTTTTGAGAAGCCGTCGAAACTGCTCCGGTTAAAATTACACTGCTTTTACTGGCTCTCAAAAGGATTAAAAGCTCATTTACAAGTTTATGTTGTCTGGTCAATGCAGAAGGACCTATATGGATTTTTGAAGAAACTTCTCCATTTGCCTCTTTTGCTGTTTTTTCTTGTTCTAATCTTTTCTTTTTCGCTGCAAGTGAAGTTTCCATCTCGAGGTAAGTCTTGTGGACCATGTCGGAGAAGCCATTTATGACAATTAGATCGAAATTTTGGCTGGCAACTTCGGATAAAAATACAAGTAATGACAGAAGACAGTGTATAGTTACATGACTCAACTGTTTTTGTTTCAAAAACCCACTTTGAAACCTGTCCAAACCGAGCATCTGTGACAACCTGATCTGAGATGAAGTGTCTATCCATAACACCTTGAGGTCCAGACACATAAAATTAGTAGCGATCGAAAGCAGGAGCTCCAGAGAACCCGAATTGAACATTCCATTGATCTCATATATGCTTCCTGGCTTAATACCACCTGCCATCAGATGATCCAATGCATTAGATCCAGTCGAGATTGGCGCAGTTTTTGGACGAGAAAAGTACAGCGATAGTGTTGGAAGCAGTTGAGGAAGGTCTAAAAGAACCGATCGGTGCTCCATATGAATATTAGTAGAATTTTTAGCCGTGTAACGATCACACGCGTCTTTCAAAATGGTCTTAGTTTGAAATGTCGAATTGGGGCTGTCGTTTTGAAGCTGCATTTGAAAAGAAAAAAAAACTCGAATTGGGCAAATAGCTGCAAAGAGAAACGAGAAAATAAAAAAAAAAAAGGGAAAGCAACACTTGCATAAAAAATAGAAAATAAAGATCAAGGTTTGATAAATGGACAAGAAACGCAAATGCCGAGAGCAAGTTGTGATTGTAAAATAATGTAATAATGTAATAAACACTAAAAGATTATGTATATATTAAACAGTGATTTGAAGTAAATTGCTGAGTTGCTAAATTGCAGGAACTTCAACGTAATAACTTTGTAAAGCTCTGCGTAAAGCAGGAACCAATTTTTCCCATTTAAGAATTCTTACCTCTTTGTCAAAACCTCTTGGTTTACGTTTTTCGTAACCCATAATTCTTTGCAGTAATTCGATTCTAAAATCTGATTCATCGTACTCCTGGGTGTCAAATGGAGATGATGAAGAAGAATTTCTTCTCTTTTTAGAAGAAACCGGTTTCTTCGACCAAAATGGCACTAAATTTGATCTAACTCTACCTCTTTCACGACGTCTACTAGCACTATCACCTTTTGGAGAATCCACTAATAATTCTACAATCTTAATAACTTCCACCGATGTGATGTAAAAATGAGGAGTTCCTGTTTTAGTTTCTTCATCTTCATCGACAAATGCTTCAAGACATGACACTTCTACAAAATCAACTCCATTATCAGCTGGCTGAGATTCTGGATGATCGATTGCAGAACCGACAATTGAAAAATTGGCAACAATGTGCTCGCCATGTTGTCTTCTTTCGATACGAATAATTCTTCTTCTATCCTGTTTTTCATGGTCATTCCAAGCCGGTAAGCACATCTCTTCAAGACCAGCTGAAGAAATGTGTAAACGAACTTTTAAAAACTCTGAAGACGAAGTTTGAGCCTCTTTAGGTGGTTTAGAAGAACATCCTCCTGAACTGACACCTCTCACCACTCTAAACTTCTTAATCTCTTCAAAAACAGGAATATCTCCCATCGGTTCTTCTTCAAATTCTTCCGAGAATCCAATTGATGGAGCATACTCTTCAGGCTTAACCATGGTAAAAGCATTTGGTTCTAAAATGTCCATATATGGAATCTCTGGCATGAGCAAAGTGGTATCGAGCAGTTGACTCCTCAAAGGTGAAGCTGTGGTTGAGTTAAATTCATGTCCTGGGTTAGCCACAATTTCTTGAGGGTGGATGTAGAGATTCATTGAATCCATGTCCGATATGGTGGATGTCGTAGAAGAACCGGTGAAATCGTCAATTTCAAGAGATGCCACTGGTTGCATCATATATCCATTGATCATCTGTTTATAAAGAGTGGTCATGTCCATGGTCAGTTTCTCCTCGTACTCCAAATATGGGTCGTTGAAGGCATAGTTTAAATTTGATAATTCTACAACCGGTGACGATAGAACCGGTCTTGAAAACATAATTGTGGTATTTGATGTATATTAAAGTTTAACTGAAGCTCTATTAGGCTTTGGCTATTGTTCATTAATGGATGACAGCGACCGATATCATATTTATAACTCAACCATGGAAAAAGAAATTTTTATTTACAACTAAGTCAATCGCTAGAAAGGTGCATGAGAACGTCTTTCATTTCTTTTTGCATATGCATTATTTAGGGGAAAGGGGCTGGGGCTATTGCCCTCTCCTATAGTTAATTTTCTTCTTTCATGTGCCCTTTTGCAGAAAAGGGCTGAAGCTCTGAGCCACAAGAGGCGCAGGGCAGAGAATTTTTGAAAATAATCGGGCATGCATAAATCGTGCATAAAAGAAGTTTGAACATGTAAAAAAAGGGCAACATATATTCAGGCACCAACTGCTGTACCAAGTATGACGCGTTCTACTTGGATTATTCACCAAATGAAAATTGAAGATTGAAGGAATTGCAATTAATTACATACCGGAAAACACATCAGTTTCTGGATTGCTTCTACGATTTAATACTTTTGACATCCTATTGTTCAATATGACATGCAGAGAGTTTACATTCCGTGGTAAAAAATATAAAAACCTTAATGTCTGCCCCATGCAAATTTCGGCAAGGAGAATATTTAGGTTTTGCCCTTTTCAAATTCCTGCCTTCCAAGAAAAAAAAAAAGATCGACGTTACGATCAGCAATCTTAAACGGCGTATGAGGATCTTGAGGTACAAATTTTAAGGTACACTTATCAAAACAATTAAACACCTATCTCTTTTTTGGTTTCGTAGTTCGTTAATAAAATATATCTCTCAAGTAACCTTGCTTGGTTCGCTGCTAAAATATTATCGTAATTTATGCATTAGCACTGCGTTCCCAAAAAAAAAAAATAAAAAGAAAATCGAAACGGTTTTATGAACCTCCTTGTTTTCTTATCAAAAGCTTATGTAACGTCATAAGGCATCTCGATTGTTCAACCTTTCTATCGGGAGACTGCATGACCAAAACAAAGAACTTACGTAATGAAAATCATTTTTATTGTGCACGTAAATTCTCAACCTTAAAAGATATTCTCCGCTCATTTTCTCTTAAAAAATAACAATTAAATATGTCAAAAAAAAAAACAAGAGGAAAAGTTGCTTCATACATTTTATTATTACAAGGAGGGCATATCCCAAAAATAATGTTTGAAGATTATTTAAAGTGACGAGGCATTAAGTTATGATATGAACCTTGTAGATTGCCGTATCATAAAAAGAAATGAATTGACCCATGCATGGAAAGTTGTCCAAATGTTCACTCACAGGGATCTCATATGCAATAGAATTTATTCAAGGGCTATGTTTTAGTGCGCGATCACCTTCCATGCATAATCAAGCTTGTGCATATGCATAAGCTTGTGCATATCTACGAATAAAAAATGTTAAACGGTTATGCCCCCCCATATACCTAACATTAATTCTGGTTGTGTAACGTTATTCCCTGCAACTGCAGATCACACCGTCTAACTGAGTGCCTCAATAAATTGAAATGCAAGATGATGGCTCAAAAGAGCCGCCATGCATATCCTCTTGCGAAAATCATGGAGGACCACAGCCTTTAAAAGAGGAGGAGATGCATCTGCCAAGTCTTCTTATATGCACGAAGACGAAGATTCGTTTTAGAAAGAAAAATAGCACGTGCTACGGCATGTCTACCATTTGACAGAAATGGTTACGAATCGTGTCAATTGCCCAAAAGAGTACATGTTGGATAAAGTCACACGACCAAGACTACAACGGAGCAATTTACAATTGATTTGCAGTATAAACTTATTTCTTATCAAACTTTGGATAATACTTCTTGAACAAGAAACCATCTAAGAGAACGGCACCAGTTATGATGGCGGCATGAGCAGTAATTGCCGATTTTGAATGTTTGGCATCAAAGATTCTAAATCTTTCGACATAATAGACATAAGCAGCAGTGATGGCACCTGCAGTTACCACGGCTTGAGAAACAACCACTGGATTTTGAACTTCCTGTTTGGATCTGGATACAAATTTACTGGTAAAATCAACCACGGCAGCCGAAAATTGATCGAAATAATCTTTGGCAATGGCCCCATAACTGTCAAGTTTTTCACGTCCTTCTCTTTCAGCTTTAGACAATCTCTTTTTGGCCTCTGCTGTCTTATCTTCAAATTCACCCTTTATTCTCTCTGCAGTTTTTTCATCAACCACATTCACCTTCCCATTTGGATCTTCACTTCTCTCAACAGAAGCAACTTCAGGGACTTTTTTGGCTCCCTTTGGACCAGATGATGCAGCAGCTTCAGCGTATCTATATTAGTTTCATTACTTCCAATTGCCTTTGTTTTACAAAACTTACGACATATCAATCTCTTATTATTTAAATTCTTTGCTATAAAATTATTCTCTCATCTATTTATACAATCTAGATAAAGATATCAAATGGGGCAAGGGCAAATTTTATCTTGGACGGTACCACGGAAGGAGAACCGCCCGTAATGTATAAGGATCTAGACGGAACTCTATTTGTAGGTTGCTCCATCTCAAATTTGCCCCTTTTTTTTACATGCAGCAATCAAAAAAAAGGCAAAAACTGGGGAAGAAATGGGGCTATTAATTACCCAATTAGGAAAAATTGTTAATTTAAAACAATGTATTGGATCGATGAGTGTGTTAAATATGAAAAAAGAGGTTTTATACATGTGTAGATTTTGTTTTTATGATTTGGTTGATCAATAGGAAAGTGAGTGTTGTGTGTAATGTCATGTGTTGTATTGCTTTTAGCAATCAATCACATGCAAATGTGTGGTGTAATGATGCATAGATGCATAAATGCATAGATACTATTTTCCTCATTTTTAGGGTTCAAACCCTAACAACCAAAAAAAAAAAACTCAAAACTCTTAATTTTTTTTCAGTTGAAAAAAAAAAAATTTCAAATTTTTCAGACCCTAAAACGTCGATTGAAACCCACCTCCATCGGATTTCCACGTACATCCCGACGAATTAAACATGTCTACTGAAGCTCCAAAAAGAACATTTGGTGGTGCCAACAGAGGCAGACCACAAAGAAGAGGAAGAAACCAAGGTGGTGAAGAAAAAGGATGGACTCCAGTCACCAAATTGGGTAGATTGGTAAAAGCCGGTAAAATCACCTCCATGGAAGAGATCTACTTGCACGCTTTGCCTGTCAAGGAGTTCCAAATCATTGACCAATTGTTGCCAAACTTGGTTGATCAAGTTATGAAGATCAAGCCTGTTCAAAAACAAACCAGAGCCGGTCAAAGAACCAGATTTAAGGCCATCGTTGTCATTGGTGACTCCAACGGACACGTTGGTTTGGGTATCAAGACTGCCAAGGAAGTTGCCTCTGCCATCAGAGCTGCTATTGTCATTGCCAAATTGTCCATCATCCCAATCAGAAGAGGTTACTGGGGTACCAACTTGGGTGCTCCTCACTCTTTACCAGTCAAGGTTACCGGTAAGTGTGGTTCTGTCTCTGTCAGATTGATCCCAGCTCCAAGAGGTAAAGGTATCGTTGCCTCTCCAGCCGTCAAGAAATTGATGCAATTGGCCGGTGTCGAAGATGTCTATACCTCTTCTTCCGGTTCCACCAGAACTTTGGAGAACACTTTGAAGGCTGCTTTTGTTGCCATTGGTAACACTTATGACTTCTTGACTCCAAACTTGTGGAACGACTTCAAAGTTGCTGAAAACCCATTGGACGTCTACGCCGATGAAGCTTTGGCCTCAAAGAAGAGACGTTAATCTGTGTAGTTAATACTTTTTTGCGTTGAAGTGTTTTTGTTGAATTTATATGATGATCAGAGTGTGATTTGAGTGTTTTCATTTTGATCTGTGTAGTACTTTCTGTTGTAATCTTTGTGGTACTTTCTGTTACTGTTGTAGTCTTTGAAGTACTTTCTGTTGTAATCTTTGAAGTACTTTCTGTTGTAATCTTTGTAGTACTTTCTGTTGTGTCGATATCTCAATCTATACAGTAAATATTCTTATCTAATATTTGATAAATCTATACAGTTGATAATCTCATCTGATTGAAATGTTACAAACTTACTCCTTTCTAGATCATGTCTTTACACTTTTCCTGCATTCACTAAACACTACGACAGTTCTTGAGGTGGCAGATGTTCCATCACCTGATCTTCAGGCACCGCAAAAGGTCTGTCACTCGTCTTGGCAACCCATTTGTTATTCCCCACACTGCGTCCTTCAGGATGCATATAAGGACAGTTCATATTCATACAATTGACTCCAAATCTGCACTCTTCAGCTATCGGATGTGTGAAGAAACAATCCAATCTCGTACAATTAGCACCTTCACGACACAAAACTGGTGATGTTGCATGTCTTCTGGGACATTTGTAATTCGTACATTTGGATCCAAACTTACACTGTTCCAACATCTTTTGTTGTTGCAGTTGTTTCTGTTCTTCTGAAGGGGTATAACTAGGTGAAGGATGAGCCTTGTTACACATCAGATCCACACAGTTCTTGCCCTCAGGACACCATTCTTGTACAGAAACATTCAGTTCTTTGTTGGCCGGTGTTGGATGTGTATACGGACAGGTCTCCTTTTGACACACAGATCCAAATTTACAAGGAATAAAATCTTCTCTCAGTTGTAATTGTTGTCTAACTTCGTGCTTCTTGGCCTGTTGGATCTTTTTGATGTTGGCAATCTGAGCAAATAATTCATCGTCTTCTCCCGGATGGAGATAGTTGCATGTCTTGTCCACATTTGGACAGTTAGGATAGGCAAAACAGAGTCTTCTTGGATGTGCATATTGACAGTTCTTGTTCATACAATAAGGATGTTGTCTACAACGACCATTGGGTTTTTGTTTGACTTGCTGATCAATCAGCATTTCCATCATCTTCTTGAAATTTTGTTCGTTTTTCGTCGCAAAATTGCCCATTTTCCTCACTCCTTGTTTAGAAATACCTCCACTCGATCTGTTATAAGCTCTAGGTTGAGCAGGAATCGTCATTGGACGTTCATCTTGGAATCCAACCTGTTTAGGAGCATTTGTCACCTCTTCCATGGCATCAGGTTGAGTTTGAGTCGTTGGCTGCACAGCTGATACAGCTCTTATGTGTTGGAAAACAGCCTCCACAAAATCCAAGTTCATAACTTCTCCAAAAAGTGAACTAAGTTCGCCAACAATCTCATTCAGACTCTTTCCATTCGATATCAAAACAAGCGTAAATTCCGCTATATCGTTCGCATCGTCTCCTAAATTAAGCTCTATAAGCTTTGCCACGATGTCTTTTTTCACTTGCTGTCCTACAGAACTCTCGGGATTGAACTCCATCTCTGTATTTCTCTCTTTGATGTTCGTTTGTTTTAAACGCTGTTGAATAAATTTTGAATTTTTTTTTTTTTTTGAAGGCAAAAATAAAAAAAAAAAAATTCCTGGATTATAGATTGCCGTATTGGGTAATTTAAATGTCAATTTCCCAATTAGGTAATTATAACTCAAAAGTCTCTTCTGTGACCATGCCGAACAAGACGGCAACTAAATCGATGATTTTGTCAAGTTCGTCGGCAATTGTAGATGTAACTAGCATGTAAGAGTAGAGTAAAACGACATCGTCATTAGTCAAGAGTTGTTCATTTCGAAACTCTCCCAATTTTGCCAACATCCGATCTTTACTGTGCTCTATTGAGGCAGGTTTTGTAGGTATTGGGAATCCCAAAGCCATTGCTGAAGATATCATATAAAAAATCAAAAACACCCGACTCGAGAGCTCGTCTCGTTCTGTTTTGGTATATCTCAACACCAGCTCTTCGTTCCCAGAAAGCTTCCGATCGACCTCGATCATCGTATTCATGTTTTCAAAAGAATCCATAATTTTACCTGTAGCAGTTAAAAGTCCTTTGTATGTGTCAGAGGGGAATTTCCCCTTAAGACGAGGCTCTTTTGGTGCATGTTTCAACAAAAGTTCCAATTCTTTCATGATCAGAGGGAGAAAAGAATCTTTAATCCCATCCAACATTAACACCTGATGGTTATGATCGAAATGATAACTCAATGGATCAGAGTTCCACACAATCCCCATACGGAGCCAAAGGACAGAAAGACCTTTACGAAGTCTTGATCTGGCACTGTTTGGTAAGAACACCAAGGTCAAAACAACTGCAAAGATAGCCCCCAATGACACCCCCACGAACCGGTGAAAGGCAATCTCTTGGATGATGGGTAGATCTCCTCCTTCTGAGCCATCTTCATCATCATGCTGTGTCATACTGTAACTATATAAAGCTGTCAAGTTGTAAGTGAGTAATATAAAACGGCCAAACAGATTTACATCTGTCCAATGGAGGACAATGTGGAAAGAAGGAATCGAAATCAAGAACCCGGCAAGAGCCAAGGCAATCACATCTCCTTCAAACATCTTCCACACCATGAACAGCGACAAAGCTCCAAGAAATGTCCCTAAAAACCTCCATGAAACAGTCATGTTGGTGCCTCCAAGTGACTTGTTCATCACGATACAAAAAGTGACGAGAATCCATTCTCCCTTCCAATCTATGAAGAGATCTCTTGTGCGATCCCAGAAGGCAAACACGGAGATGAAGAAAGCCCCAAATCCCACACGGATCCCAAATTGCACGTCAACCCTTCTGAAAACTCTGAGCCAAGACCATAACTTGAATCCGAGTCCCGATTGTGATCCCGAGTTCTTCAAGCCTTGGAATTTGGCCAAAGCCGAAGTCAACGAGAACCGGGGTTCTTCCTCTGCCCTGCTCCAACGCCAGAACTTCATCCATTCGTAACTAGGACCAGCAGTAGGTCGTTGCAAAACTTGTAAATAGCCATCGAGTTCCTTACCGAATTGGGCAAGCAAAGCAGAGAAGTTACCACAAGCAGCAGCCACTTTCTCCTGGTGAACTTTGGTGTCTACATCTGTGTCCAGTTGGAACATCTCTTGGTTGTACAACCTGTCCACAGCTTTGGTATGGTTACTGTTGAATAAATCACAGGCCAACTGAAGAGATCTACGATAAGTACTGGCTCTTGTGAAGTCTCTTTCAAATCCAACACCTCGTAAGATTTGTTGCATGGTGATGGAGAAAGACTTCAAAGAAGGGCCTAAATGATATACAAACAAATGGAACAATTCTGTGGCATTCATGGCGATCAAACGATCATCATTGTCGGAATCCGATTCACTGACATCGGAAAACGCTCCGGAGAAATGGCTCTTCAAAGTCAGAGTATCACTGAGATCCTCATCGTTCAAGAGTTGCCATTGCATCTCCGCAGAAGTTCGAAGACCTGCCAAGTTTCTCAGAAGTCTATTGGTACATTGAACAAGACTTTGAAGTCTCCAGAACTCTTGTTCTTCTCCAGCAACAAAATACTCGTATTTGGCCTCATGAAGAGACTTCTCAAGACCCAGTAACACACTACGTAACTGTAGATCAAACCCAGCAAACTCCCCCATCAGCACATTCTCTCCATTGAGAAACTTATTGGGAAGAGAAACCACCATCTTCCCAAGAAGCGTTGAAGACTCTTCCAAGTTTTTTTGAAGCACATCTTTAGCACTAGTTGGCCAAAGACCCCAACACATCAGTACAGAGGTGAGGACACCACAACTGACGATCAAAAAGATGGAATGAATTTTTTGAAAAGGAATGTTGTTGGAGTTTAAACTTCCTTCTTTCACCACGACAGAAATGACTGCAATTGCAGATAATGAACAAGCCACATTGAAATCTGGAGTGTTCACCTTCTGCTTCAGAAAAGATATCACTCCTAAGGCCACACTACTACCTATTAAATCGACCAAACAGCTCATAAAGAAATCGTTCTCATCGTAGAAGAAAGAAGCCAATAACATGCAAAAAATAGAAACGAAAAAGGCATACGAGATGGAAACTACAACATAACCAATGGATCTGAGCATGGATCCTTTGGTTCTGGCACTATGGAAATATACACATGTCGTACAAACCACATGTTTGCTATCAGATTTACCCAAAAGTGATGCAATAGGTGTACAATACACTGCCAATGAAGCCAAAAGATAGGTCAAAGAACATTTGAGAACTGCTCTTACTTTGGAATTACCAAACAATACTTTAAGCTTGGTTTTGACATAGTTTGTTTCAGGCTGGTTCAAATTGTATGGAGTTGGTAACGTCATGTCATGTTCAATCATTGCAATCTCTTCGTCTTCTTCAACGTCTCTGATTGTGGAATTTCGCAGCTTGTCAAACAACACAAATGTTTTCTTGGTCTTAGATCCATCAGCTGCCATTATTACAGATGCCCTACGTGACAATTGAAGTGGCAGTTCCACAAGTTCTGTGATGGAGAGATCAGCATTGGGATCTCTTGATAATCGTCTCAGTATTCCAGGACGAGACATTTTGATAAGTGGGATGATAAAGAACCAAACAATAAGAAACTGAGGTTTTTTTTGTGATCTATCAGATCCCTTTTTAAGTTACTAGTCGTTTTATCCTAAAACGGAAATGTAATTGAATACATGGATTACATAATCTGGTGTGCATTTATTTTTTCCGACAGCCCCTGAATTCGTGCATCCCCTTTTTCTGTTGTTCAGTGCTTCTTCGGTCTCTTGGTCTCTTGTCCGGAGAATCTGGCATGTACTCTTTCTAAAGTCATCTTGACGTCTCCTTTGGGGAAATTGTCTAAATTATAATAAGCCGGAGCCAATTCGAGTAACCATTCTGGTTTGACAGATGTAACGGTTCTGATATAACTCTTACTAGTCAAGACGTATTCATTGTAGATGACCCATTCTGTCTCATGGGTCAACACTGTTGAAGGATGGATTAAGACATCTTGGTTGTCCTTCACAGTGACGTAACCTTTACTTCCACTCTTACGTTTGGCCAGTTGCATGAAGAATCCAGAACAGAGCAGCTTTCTAATGTTATCCCAATAATTACGATCGGAGAAATCTGTCGAGTTCACATCAATGTCATTACGTTCCATAATCCTTTGCAATTGAGATCTCACGTTCTCGGCACTCTTCAAAGATCTGTAATTCAAAAAATGATCTCTACACCATTGATGGAGTCCAATGGATTGCAGTTCTTCGCTCTGGAATCCATAAAAAACATTCAAAAAACTCAAATGATCTCCATCTGGATGTGCAAACTCCATCTTCAGCTCGTCAGCTTGTTTACGGGCAGATGCAGGTCTCACAAACACATTAGGTACAGATAACATGGCAACTATGGTCAAGATCTCGTTGGAACATTGGAATTCACAACTTCCAATCAACATCACTGCAAGCATCGGATCAAGGGGAAATTGAGACAGAAGACGTCCTAAAGCAGTCAATTCTCCATCGTCGTCCAAACATGCCAAATAATTCAACTCTTCCAACAGCCTCATCATGGTTTCAGGAGCAGGGGGATCCATAAAGTCGAAATGGACCAAATCATCCACACCCAACTTCTTCAACTCGAGCACAGTAGATGCCAAGTTCGTCCGCAAGATCTCAGGATAACTCTGCTCGATCAACTCCTTCTTAAAAGCCTCTTCAGTGTACAATCTGAAACACTTACCGGGTCTTGTACGACCAGCTCTACCTGCACGTTGTTGGGCAGAAGCTTTGGAGATTGGAGACACCAACAAGGACTCTACTCGGGTACGGGGATTATACACTTTCTGCTTCAGGAACCCTGGATCCACCACATAAACGATTCCGTCGATCGTCAACGAAGTTTCGGCAATGTTGGTGGAGACGATCACTTTCCGTCCGGGACGTCCTCCTGGACGATGAGGTTCTGGAGCAGGCTCGAAAATCCTCTGTTGCTGATTAGGAGGAAGAGATCCGTATAAAGGATACACAGTGACAGGACCGGCTTGTTCTTCTCGGACCAAAGCGTCCAGTTCCAATGAGATCTTCCGACATGCATCTTCGATCTCTTCTTCTCCTGTCAAGAAGAGAAGAACATCTCCTTGAGGTTCTGTGGCATGTATTTGAAGTACCGTTCTAATAGCAGCATCGAGATAATCCCTTTGGAACTCTGGAGTGTAATAAATCTCAACCGGATGAGTTCTTCCCGGTACCAGAAGTAAAGGAGCATCTACGAAATAGTCTTGGAATTTTTGGGCATCCAAAGTGGCACTCATGACGATGATCTTGAGATCTGGACGACGCAAAACCACTTGTTTCAAAAGTCCCATCAAAATATCCGTGGCCAAAGTACGTTCATGGGCCTCATCCAAGATCACAACCGAGTATCTCGAGAGATCCGGATCCTCCATGGCCTCCCTGAGCAACATACCATCTGTCATGTACTTCAAGATGGTCTCGGGACTGGTTCGGTTCTCAAAACGAATACTGTACCCCACTTCTTTGCCCAACTCGACATCCATCTCATCAGCCACACGCTTAGCCACACTCATGGCAGCCACACGACGTGGCTGAGTACAGGCGACTTGGGTACCGGTCAAATGGGGCAAGTCATCATAGAGAACAAATTGCGGGATCTGCGTGGTCTTTCCGGAACCGGTTTCTCCCACAAACACCATCACTTGTGAGGAATGGAACATCTGTAAGAATTCGTCCCTTTGGGCATGTACAGGGAGATCCCGGCGTTGTTTGAGGATGCTGAAATACTGCTGCGACAGTGGTTTCCCTGTAAATGGGTTCACCGGGTCATTTTCCAAAGCAGCAGCGTCTTTAGTGGTGGTTTTATGTCTCAGGAGATGGGCAAAAGGACCGGTTCTATGAGGAGCTAAAGGCTCATGATCCAGTCGAGGATGTGCAGCAAGCTCCAGCTCAGCCCTCTCGGCAGCTCTCTCGGCTACAGAGCTCTCTACAGCACTGTTTTTCTTCATTTTCGGTGGCTCGAATTCTTCTCAAACTGCCCGTGCGATGAGATGCAGAAATTTTTCAAATTTTTCATTTTCCGCTTCGGGAAACAAAAGGGGCAGAAAAAAAAAAGGGCAGATTTATTTCCATTTCTCTGAACGCTTTTGGGAAAATGACGTTGGCCAGTGCTTTGTACGATGTGGCTATGGTGATGAGTGGTGGAGCCAAAGTGGCCAAGGGGTCTGCTGAAATATTGACTGGGCAAGCTGCTGAAATTGCTGCTTTTTTATGTGGAAGTTCAGCGTCCAGTGATCTGCTATGGGCCAGGGCCCACGAAGCCAGTTCTCTGGCCCGGGCAGGCCGAGCTCCGCCGGTGCTGGGCGGGGCCCCCGTCGATATGTACGAAGCTGCGCGGCGGGCAGCAGCGGCCGGGGCAGCGGGTAGGGATTTGCGCGGGGGCTCCGCCGGAGACTCCGCCGGGAGCTCGGCCGCGCGCCCCGCCCAAGGAACCGTGAGACACTATTCGACGGGCCCACGGCGTAAGAAACCTGCTATGACGTCGTCAGCAGTGCCCAGCTCACGTCTAGAGCGTCTATTTCAATATGGAGCCCTTGCTGCAGGAGTAGGAGTCGGAATTGCCCAGGAATCTCTCAAGCAGTATGCCCGGGGACAGAGGCCCAGTGATGCCAAATCACTTCTTTTGAGCCCTGCAAACATCGAAAGGATGGCTAAAAGATTCAGCCGCATGCGTGGGGCTGCTCTCAAGGTGGGGCAACTCATGTCTTTCCAGGATAACGCTGTTCTTCCTGCAGAGATCCAACAGATCTTGCAAAGGGTGCAGAACAGTGCCCATTACATGCCTCCTGCCCAATTGGATAGAGTGGTGCGTGGTGATTTAGGGGCCAACTGGCGCTCCACACACTTCCAGTCGTTCGAAGACATGCCCATGGCTGCTCTGAGTATCGGACAGGTCCATAGAGCCGTCACAAAGGACTTGGAAAAGGTCGTGGTCAAAGTGCAATATCCGGGTGTCGCAGACTCCATCGACAGCGATCTTAACAACTTGGCCATGTTACTCACCGCCTCTAGAATGCTCCCTGCTGGATTGTTCTTGGATAAGACCATAGACAACGCCCGTATGGAGTTGAAATGGGAATGCGATTATCTCCGTGAACTGCGCAATTTAATCAGATTTCGCGAATTGTTGGCAAAAGATTCTGTTTTTGAAGTCCCAAAGGTTCGTAGTGATCTCAGTGGACCCCATGTGCTCACCATGGAAGAGATGCATGGTACGGAAATTGTGAAGGGAGACTGGGATCAAGAACGTCGCAATTGGATAGCCGGTGAGATCATGAGACTTTGTCTCACTGAAATTTCGCAGTTCAGATTTATGCAGACAGATCCCAATTGGGCCAATTTTTTGTACAACGAGAGCACCAACAAGATCGAACTCTTGGATTTCGGGGCATCCCGGGAGTTTGGAGCTGATTTCACCGAGAACTACGTGGCAGTGTTGAAATGTGCCATTGAAGGAGACCGTGAAGGAGTACGTCATTATTCGACGGAATTGGGATACTTGACCGGACTTGAATCACAGGCAATGGTGGATCTGCATGTGGATTCCACTCTAGTGGTGGCTGAACCGTTCTCACCAAGAGCAAACACCCCTGGTAAACCTTTTGATTTTGGAAACCAAACCGTCACAGACAGAGTCCGTTCCAACATCGGTCTCATGTTGAACGAAAGATTAACTCCTCCACCAGAAGAGACGTATTCTCTCCACCGGAAATTGAGCGGTGTCTACCTCTTGTGTGCCCGTTTAAAGGCCCAGATCGACTGTGTCGAGATCTTTCAACAACTGGTGGGTGTAAATAGATAACTTTAGTTAACCCCTGTTTTTATTACCCGATTAGGAAATTACCCCCAAATGAGCCGCATGAAGATGCCGTTTTAGTCAGAGATCGTGCCGCATGGTGCATGACGGTTGTAGATCGTGTGTTTTGGCCAGATCCGGATCATTTGTAGAGTTTAGAGTGTCAAGTTTCGTGTTGTCTTGTTCGTCATGTAATTGATACTACTTAATTACATAAATGTGGATTATTGCTTGTGGGTTCTTCTCCGTCTAAGCAGGATTTTCTCCTGATAATTGGATGACATTTCATTTCACATTTCATCTTTTCACATTTCATCTTTTCACACTTCATTTCATCTCATCATCATTCCATTATCTCATCTCTTCATTTCGTCATCCCTTTTCTCCTCTTCTCCTCTTCTCACCCACAAACTTCTCCCTTCTCCTGCTCTCAAATCCGCGCTCCAATTTCACCCACTCAACCCCCTTCAGTAACCTCCAAATCTTCTCCATCTCCAGATCTTCTCCCCCTTTTCTCCAAATCTTCTCCCGCACCGCCTTTTTTCGCAAAAAAATTCTCCAGCTAAAATTTCACCTGCCAACTCACCAGCAAAAACCGCCTCGCCTTTCGCCCCGAGGCTGTCTTTCCCCGCTTCCGCCATCGCCATTCCATCCTCCAGCTCTCCAGCTCCTCCCCAGCGGAATTTCCCGCCTTCCCGACGCCAAAAACCCTCGTTCTCCCCCATGATCCCCCACCAGTACGTCCCGGGGCCAGTCTACTACCCGCCATATCTGCCCTCCCGTCACTCCTCCTTCTCCTCAGACGCTCCAGACCCTCTCGGCCCTCCCATGCTCCCTCGCCAGCTACTCTCCGGCTCTCCGTTCGTCCAGTCCCCGGCAGATTCGTACTTCCCAGCGTCGCCGCTCCGTCGGCCCCGTCCGCAGCACTCCATCTCGGTTTCTTCTTCTTCCTCGTCCCTCCAGGACCTCGCCACAGCCCGCCCACGTGCCGTGGCCCTTTCTGGAGTGCCGTCCAGCACCGCTTTGGCCCGACTTTTGGACCTCGTCCGCGCCCCGGGCCCCGTCGAGAGTTGTCGCTTCGGAGACAGACCCAGGTCTGCAATAGTGGCTTTTTTGGACCACCGCACGCTGCGGGCCTTCTTGGACGACGTCCAGGGTTCTCATCGCCTCGCCGTGGCTCTAAATGCCCCGGATCTCCGGGCATCTTGGGCCCAAACTCTGCCTGTGCTGCCCTTTGTGGCCTCGGCAGTGAGCTCTGATGCTGCCACACGTTGTGTGTACCTCGGCCTGCTTCCTACGGGTTGTTCTGCCCAGTCTTTGGAGGCCGAACTCCTGCTGTTCGGTGCTGTGGAGACCGTGGAGCTCGTCGAAGACCGTAATTGTGCCCTCGTGCACTTCACCAGCATCGCCTCTGCCGTCAAGGCTGTCGAACAACTCCCCCTTGACCCCCGTTGGCGCCGTAGCAAGATCTTTTATGGTAAAGACCGTTGTGTGCTTCCGGGCGGAGGTGCGGGCGGAGACTCCGCGCAGTCCTCGGCGGGGGCTCCGCCTGCGCAGGCCGCCAGCCAAACGACCCAAATCGCAGCCTCGGCCCTTGCAGCCGCTTCTGGGCCTCTAAACGTCGGAAACAGGTGTGTATACCTTGGAAATCTCCATCCGGACTCGTCTGTGGAAGAGATCTGCAACGTGGTCCGGGGAGGGCTTCTCCAGCAGGTGAAATACTTGCCTCTGCGACACATCTGTTTCCTCACGTTCATCGATGCCGTACTGGCTGCCCAATTTTATGCTGCCATGTGTGTAGACGGACTTCTAGTGCATGGCCGCAGGCTCAAGGTTGGCTGGGGCAAGCATTCGGGACCTGTTCCGAACTCCGTGCTGCTTCTGGTCACCCTGGGACTGTCCCGTAATGTGTACATCGGTGCCGGTGACGACGGAGAAAAACCTCCACCGGAGAACGTCCTTCGCCAAGACTTTTCCGAGTACGGAGAAGTGGAACAGATCAACTTCTTCAAAGATGGCCAGTGTGCTTTTGTCAACTTCCACAACATCCAGAGTGCCATCAAAGCCGTTGAAGATTTGCAGAACTCCACCGACAAATTTGACAGCCGGTATACAAAGTTAAAAGTTCTGTTTGGTAAAGACCGTTGTGGCAATCCTCCAAAGCTGGGACGCCGTAAAAAGAGACGTCCTGTGGCCCTCAAAGAGATCGACGAGGTGGAATCTCTGCAAGGAGAAGCCGATGCCGAAGATGCCCTGGTGTTTGCCAGTATTGGGATCACCTCGAAATCACTCCAAATTGCACATGAAGAAGAACTGCGACGTGTGGCTCTGCTAGATCCAGACCTGGTTGTGCCTGGGGAAGAAGAACAAGAGCCAGAACTGCCTTCTCAAGAAGCAGATTTCGACTCTTCCGACTCAGATTCAGTCTCGATCGTCATCGGAAACAACGACACCGATTTATCGTTGGTCTCCGGATCCAAAAACAACACTGCAGAATCAGACTCGGACACGAAGAAAAGAGAGAAAAAGCCAAATCGTAACTATAGCTTCTCACGTCATTCCAGTAAAACACAACTATACGACGGGGGGTATCTGACCTCTGGATCCCAAGTGATGGCCCAATATTTGGCACAAAATCATGACAATTTATTGTATCAATCCCATGTACTCCCAGACGAGTATCTGCTGCCTTCGGACAATGAAGACATCTACGAACCAGTTTACTACTACGATGAATATGCTCCTCCTCAGTACTATCCCTATGTACCACAGTACCAATATGTACAGTACATTCCTACAACCCCGGTTTTAGGACGCAATCCTCAACTTTCAAGAGGCGCAAGCCACAGCAGTTTGAGAAGTGCAAAGAAACGAGGTTTACAGAGGAAAAAGAGCTTTGAGTCACAATAATAAATCAACGATTCATGTCTTAATGTAATCCAAAATAAAAACGTTATCCTCTTTTTTGTCTTCTTGCATATTTAATGCGTCATACATGCACAGTCTTAATTTTGAATGAAAAAAAAATTCACCTTGCATAAAGGGGGTTTAGTCATACGGGAAAAGATACTTAAACGACTCAATTTCTGGTTTGAAGTGGTAAAATGGAGTCTGAATCAGAAAGTATCACATCCAATGTGACTTTTGTGGATGTCTTGCCTTCTTTCCACATGCATCAATCGGTTTTGAACAAGAATCTGTTCTTCCAGGATCCCCAATTCGACGATTCCAAAGCACCTTCTTATGAATCAAGTTCTTCTCATTCGGTACTGCATTCTGATAATTTTTCCACTTCCACTGCTGCTGAGTCTATTTTGGAAAATTTCAAAGTACTACCTGTGCAAAGGAGTCCCTTGAAAGTTGAATTGTATCTCACAAAGTCACCGAGTTCTCCTGATCTGAAAGTTGAACGTGAAAATCAGTTAAAAGAGTATACCTCTGGTGATTACATGTATGGATATTACACTGTTGTCAATACTTCTTCCAAACCTGTTCATTTTGAGCAAGTCACAGTGGCTCTAGAAGGCAATTCTTATGTGGGTGATAAAAATCATACTTTTCTTCGAATGGTGGATCTTTCCGGTAGTTTCACAGATGGTCATCTCCCTCTTGGCTCCATTCTGGAATTTGAGTCTCAATACCCATGGGAAACATCGTGCTGCAAGTACTACCTCCCTCAAAATCAAGAATTGCAACCAGGTATTAAATATAAGAAGTTGTTCACGTTCAAACTTCCCGTTCAACTTTTAGAGCAAACTTGTTCAGAGGGAGAACAGCTACATACGATGCTCCCACCTTCCTTTGGTAGCGTCCCTGGAATTGAGCTGCCAATCTTCAACTCTCAATTAGGATATGGCCGTGGACCAGAGCCAGGTGATGCAATTGTAATGAAAGATTTCGCACCTCCAAATTGTTGTATCGATTATTCGGTAGTGGTGAGAATAGTAGGACTCAATAAGGATCCTCTGACTCCTATTCCATTTGCCCTGTTGAGCGAGAAACCACACCATTTGAGATTTATCCCCTTCGGTTTCTGTATCCCTTTCACATACGAGAGGTCAACGGCTACACAGTTGGAGAAGATCAGAATGGAATTGGAACAAGAAATCAAGAACGCACAGGCACGAATTGTAACTGGGCTGGCGATCGTTGATGCAGATCCTCCGTTGGACCCTCTGGAACAAGTAGAAAGGAAATTGAAACAATTGGAGCTCTCAAGTAAGATCCCATGTTTCCCGCTTCCAAACCAGGGAAAGGAAGTGGCAACACAGAAAGAAAGTCTCAGTTTGTTCAAGAAGAAGCTTTTGGAACCCAGGATCAAAATTGGGGAACTCGAAGTCGTTTCAGTAAGACCCATGGATGGCCTTCCTTACGTTACACCCACTTTGGTTCGACAGATCAACTGTCACGAACAAATGGAGAACCACGGAAAGGAAAACCTCCAGCTCATGAACTCTGCCTTGACAGAATCAGAAAAGAGAAGTTTGAATATCATCGAAATAGATCTCATATTCAAGCCCTCTTCTTCTGCTACCAAACCCCCCAACATCTCCAAAGTGAGGGCCTTGTTGGATCTGAAGACTTTTATCTCTCAAATAGGCCTCCCATTCACCATAGACCAAGATTTTATGACCAGAGAAGAAAACTTCATTGAAACTAGAATTCTATTCAACGAAATAGGTAAGAAATTCAAACAACTCCCGCCAAAGACCCAAATCATGAGAAAGAACTTGAACCAGGTAAACTCTTTAGTTGGGATGAAGATGGAGTCCACTTCAATCGACTGCTTCAAAACACTTTTAAGAGATTCCAAACCGTGGTCTTTGACCAAAGACGAAACTGGCTTGATTTGGCACCAAAAAGTGTTTGTCGAGATTTCGCTAGACATCGCCGAGAACCTCACCTTGGTGCCAACGTTTCAAAGTTGTCATGTGTCTCAATTTTACAACATAGACTTACAACTCTCCTTTGGGTCATATGGCTCCATCAAGTCGAAAATTCCAGTCAGAATCAGAAAATTCCACTAATTAGTCAATAATATTCAAACTTCATCCCTCTTTTCGACCCCCAATTTCCAGTCCTCGGGAATTCGTATTTTGCTCAGATCTTGCTAGTGGAAAATCAGCCTTACGGAGTTAAGAATTCACATGAAAAGCATGAAAGCTGACGTTACTGAGAAGAAAATGACCAAACAACATGGCAGTACCGAAGTGCTATCCCCTATTTCCTCCTATTTCGACTTAGGAGAAGCTGCCTCTTCTTATACAGATCTGCCGTCCCAAGACGGCCAGTCGCCCAAACCACATTTCGACATCCTCCCTTCGTTTCACATGCACCAGACGTTGCTTAATAGAAGCATATATGATATTGGACCAATCGAGAGCCACGACTCTCCTCTTCCTGACTATCCCTGCGATGCCCCACAACTAGAACCCCAGGACTCGGATCTGCTCTACGAAGGAGATCTCTCCGACTCCATCACACAGAACCTCTCAAGACTTCCTGTGCTCCAAGATTCACCTTTTGAAATCAAGATCTATGTCACCCGCAAAGAATGTCGTATTTCACATCCTCCCAGTGAACGAGAAAGCATTCTCAGAGAGTACATGCCGGGAGACTTTGTATATGGCTATTTCGTAATCCGTAACAAATCCTCATCTCCCGTTCACTATGAACAAATAAATGCCACCCTTGAAGGGAGTACGAGGTTCTTAGATGCCAATGGAGAGTATAAGGAGACTTCTTTTCTCACCATGTACGACTTAAGTGCTAGTTTCACCTTGGGTTCTCTTCCTCATAGTCATGACGGTGATGACATCGATTCTTTGGAAACAGATCTGATCGATGACTGTTATCTCTGCTTACCCAACAGACAGATCATGGAGCCCAATGTTCCCTATAAAAAGTACTTCCTGTTCAAACTTCCTGTCCAGACTTTGGACCAGTACTGTGAGAACGACCAAATATCTCATTTGATTCTTCCTCCCACTGTGGGGGTTAAAAAGGAGACTCTGTTACTGAAAAACATCAACTTCAATCCTTCTTTGGGTTACGGCAGAGCTCAAGAGATTGGGCAACCTTTGCTCGTCAGAGATTATGCTCCTGATGGTTTCTCAATAGGGTATTCCGTCAACGTAGTGGTGATCGGTAGAAATCCTAATCCTGCAGATGAGGTTCAGTTTGCTTTAGTTGATAAGAAAGAACACCATTTGAGATTTGTCCCCATAGGTTTCTATGCTGCACAGAACTATGAGCTCAAGACAAAGAGTCAATTGGAATTTTTGTTGAAGAGACTGCAAAGAGAATACTTTGAACTGAAGAAGAGAAGTGAAGGAGAACTTGAAGTGGTTCCAACCAGGGAACAAGAACAACTAATCAAGGAACAACAGCTTCATGTTCCTGCTCCTGTTAAAGATGAAAAGACACAGGATTTGTATGTACGATCGGAACCTGTCACCATCAACTTGACCAAAAAGAGGTTGTTTGTCAAAGCGGAGAAATCCCAATCGGGGACTTTGGTGATCAAAGGTGATCCTTTGACTGCCGGATTGCCCTATGTGGTCCCCAATATGATTCGACAGATGAACCAGAGACACAGAGAGTTCTTCAAAACAGAGGAGAGTAATGTCACAAGGCTCGAACTCGAGCTCGAATACACCCCGTCTTATATGGAGATGAAACCCCCCGAGTTCAACACTGTCCAAGTCGATCTTGAGATGGACACCTTGACCTCTACAACAGGGATCCCTTTCACTCTAGATAGAGATTACATTCTCACGACGGAAGGACTCCTGCAGATCAAATCTGGATTCGACAAAGTGCTGCAGCAGTTCAAACAGCTCCCTCCCGGTACCACTTTACTCCGTGGAGTTTTACAAGAGATGAACTCTATCTTGAGACTAAACTTAACGACAAGAGACCTCCCAGTATTCAAAATTGTCAAAAAGGAAGTTTCCAAGTGGGAATTCCATTCCACCAAATGGATCAAGAAAGTATCGATCGACATCCAACTCCGTCCTGCTAAAGATATGACCATTCTTCCTACTTTCCAGAGCTGTTTCATGTCCCGAATTTACTATGTATCAGTCAAATTCGACTACGGCCACAACACCACAGCTTCTATAAAATTACCAGTCAGAATCCGCAAGTTCAGCTCCGTCTAAAGCCGATGTAACCCCCAATTTCTCCCCCTTTTTTTGGGGGGTCAAAAAAAATAAAATTTCAATTTTTTTTTGTCACTTTTTCAAAAATTCCAAAAGCATCGCTTGAGACCTTTTGGTGGAAATAGTTGAATAAAATGAAAGTTTCTGTGATCAGACCCCGGTTTTGGAGTCGCAGCTTCACGACAAAAGCTCTGTTGCTCAATAGCCACAGCCACATCCATGTGAAACCACCGTTAGAGTCTCCTCCTGTCGCCGCCAAACCCCCCACCTCCGTCTCGATAAGATCGATATTTGATGACGATGCATACTGGAAACAGTTCTGCCAAGGTTCCAGAAGCTCTCTTTTTGGCTTCAGCACTGAACCGAAAGCCGGTCTTTTCGCAAACCCCTATTTAACCTCTCCAAAGGGACTAAGAGAGTTCGCCAATGAAAGCCTCGACAAGGCCAAACTTTTAGTGGCCCAAATGACCGAGGACAATTCGGAACTTGGACTTAGAAACTACATCCGTAATCTTGACCGTCTCAGTGACATTCTTTGTCGTGTCATTGATCTCCTGGAATTCATCCGGGTCGTGCATCCGGACCGGAAATTCGTCGATGCCGCCCAGGATTGTCATCAGATGCTCTTCCAGTACATGAATGTGCTCAACACTTCAAGTCAACTCTATGAGAAGCTCGACCGTGTACTCAAGAGTGATATCCGTCATCAGTTGACCTCTGAAGAACTCTCGGTTGGTGATTTATTGCTCACCGACTTCCTCAGATCAGGTATTAACATGGACGACGAGACAAGAGAAAATTTTGTAGAACTTTCACAGCACATATCTCTTGTGGGTCAGCACTTCATCAACGGTGTTGGATCTGCTGATAACGACTACGTAGAGATCCCAAAAGAGGAACTTTCCGACATGGACCCACTTTTCCTCAAACAACTCTCACAAACCGGAGACAAGTACACAGTTCCTTTGTTCGGACGTATTCCGTTTGAGATTCTTCGTAGTGCCAAGAACTCTTCTGTGAGAAAGATAGTCTGGACTCAGTTGCACCAACTGCCAAAGGATCAGATCGAACTCTTGGATCTGTTTCTCAAACACAGAGGAGTTCTTGCCCATCTCTTGGGACACAAATCGTATAGTGAGTACCAACTCGAAGAAAAAATGGCCAAGACTCCTGGAAATGTGATGAGTTTCTTGATGAACTTGATGCGTCGTATTGCTGCAGACGTTGATAAAGAGTTGGTGGAACTTGCCAGATGTGATCTGCAGCTCCTGAAGCTTCCTGTGGAAAAATTACGTCAAGAGATCAAACCTTGGGATAGAGATTATCTCACGAGTTTATACATGGCCCATAAGAAGAGATCTGCGGATCATGACCAGGACATTTCCAACTTCTTCAGTGTGGGAACAGTCATCGAAGGACTTTCCAGTTTGTTCGACAAAATTTATGGTATATCTCTTGTCCCCGTCGTGGCAGAGAACCAAGAAACTTGGTCTCTGGATGTACGTAAATTCCATGCCATTTCTCAATCGGAAGGTTTAGTGGGTATCATATATCTAGATTTGTTCTATAGACACAACAAGACGTTGAATCCTGCCCATTTCACCGTCTGTTGTTCCAGAAAGATTTATCCGGATGAATTACTGGCAGATGACAAGTTCGGATTGAGACAACAAACCGTTCATACAAACACCTCGAAAGCAGGAGAATTGTTCCAATTACCTGTCATTTCTTTGGTTTGTAACTTCCAACCTGAACCTTCTACCAACATCACACTCTTATCTTTGAATCAACTCGAGACTCTTTTCCATGAGATGGGACATGCAATGCATTCGATGTTAGGACGTACAGATCTTCATAACGTCAGTGGGACAAGATGTGCCACTGATTTTGTGGAATTACCTTCGATTCTAATGGAACATTTCGCCAAAGATGAAAGAGTCTTGACGATGGTGGGAAAACACTATCAAACTGGAGAACCTTTACCAGCATCTTTGTTGAAGAACTTTCAAAGAGATAACAGTTTTTTGAAGAGTTGTGAAACCCTTGGACAAATCAAGATGCTGTTGTTGGACCAACTCTTACATTCCAATGCTGTTTTTGACAAAGAATTCGATTTGGTCAAGATATATCACGATTTAGAAGAACATTTGGCTGTTTTCAAAGACAGTGAGACGAATTGGCCAGGGAAATTCGGTCATTTGTTCTCATATGGAGCTGTCTACTATTCTTATCTCTTCGATAGAGCCATTGCATCTAAAATTTGGAACCATTTGTTCCTGGATAACCCCTTGGACAGAGCCAATGGAGAACGGTTTAAAGACGAGGTTCTCAAATGGGGCGGTTCGAAAAACCCATGGGAATTATTACTGAAGGTCCTAGACCAAGAACTGTTACAAAAGGGAGACGAAAAGGCAATGGAGATCATTGGAGACGTTGATATTTAGTATTTATTGTATATTTATTCCAATTATGAGCCTTTTTTTTCACGGCTCATGTCCAAAATCTCATTTTTCTCCGCCCGTTCTCCCTTGCGCACCGCCCATTTCCCGCCCGTTCTCCGCCGGCTCTCCGCCCATTTTAAGAAAATAATACCGTTGAGAACTTTCCAGAACATGTCGGAACCACTTCAACTCACGATCAAATCATCCGGAGACCAGAAATACTCCGTCAATGTGCTTCCCTCTGCCTCTATTTCCGATCTCAAACAAGAGATAGCCGCCGTAGCAGACATCCAGCCGGAAAATCAACGTCTCATCTACTCTGGCCGTGTCCTCAAGGACGGCGATACAGTTGCCTCTTACAAAATTCAGTCGGGTCACACCATCCATTTGGTCCGTGGACAAGGTGCAAGACCCCAGCCGGCTCCTCTGGCGACTCTGCTGCTGCCCCAGGCCCCTTCAAACATCGCCTCGGGTCAAGGAACCGGACTGCAAAATCCCTTCTTGCTGTTGACAAATCTTCAAAATATGGGCGTCAACGTACCGATGCCGTCTCAATCTTTGTTCGGTGCAGATGGATCCATGCCGGATGAAGACGCCTTGGCCGAAATGTTGGAACAACCAGGTGTCCAGAGCATGATGAACCAAATGTTGTCCGATCCCGCCGTCATGGATATGATGATCCAACAATCTCCGCAGTTGCGCAGCATGGGTCCGATGGCGCGCGAGATGTTGCAAAGTGATTACATGCGCCAGATGTTGACGAATCCCCAGATGATCCGTTCCATGCTGCAGATGAACCGTCTGATGGGTGGCATGCAAAACTCTTTCCCTGCTCCGGGGACTCCAGCTGCTCCAGAGACGCCTACAGATGCATCGGCTACTGGATCCACTTCTGAGACTCCTCTGAACCCTTTTGCAGCCTTTTTGGGTGACGGAACTAATCCTTTTGCCGGCTTGATGAACAATTTTGCTCTGCCTCCTGCCGACAACAGACCTCCAGAAGAGAGGTACGAATCTCAATTGAGACAGTTGAATGACATGGGTTTCAACGATTTCGACCGTAACGTTGCTGCTTTGAGAAGATCCGGAGGCTCTGTTCAAGGTGCAGTCGAGCTGTTGTTGACCGGCCAAGTCTAGTTACATGTGTTGTCTAACTCTAAGCTTACACTATTTCTATTTGTAATGAATCCTCATCACCCCCCGGCTCATTTTAGTAATCTGCTCTTTGGAAAAAATGACCAAATCGGGGATTTTAACTGCCCAATTGGGTAGTTTTAGAATAAAGGGGGTTTGTTTGGTGGTTGGACAATTTAAAAATATCATGTTCTTACGAGCTTTGATCGGAAATAACAGAATTCGAGTTCTATTTTATGAACACCAGATCTGGTTTTGAGTAGTTTTCAGTTGTTTTGTTTACGATTTCTGATGATCAAGCTAAACATCAGCTGTATTGCACTTTTGATCGTTCCATTCACTTTACAAGTTTAAAGATCTTCAGAATGAATTATCATAGTTTATAGTATATTGTGTGAATGAAGGGGTCTTTTAGAAGTTTATCATACTTTATCATTTTTTAAGAATAATTGTACCTTTCAAACATTTCAACAAACTTTTTTGAAGTCTACATTATATAAAATATATCATAATATGAATTTCAAAATCTAGTGGATGATCTTGGATAAAAATATTTGATAACTTATGGATTTGAAATCATCAAATTTCAATCTAACCTTCCTCTTTCACCAGTTTTAAACAATTTTTAACGAACAAAGTAGACTCGAACCCCCGAGTTGATTAATTGATTTTCGTAATTTGCATCAAAATTTGAGAAATCTTTCATCTTTAGTAATTTGCTTTTAGGAGCAAAAAATCAGTTCGCAGCGAGTTGTACACCCCTCACCTATACTTAAGAGCATCTAGTATTTCTGCACTATCTCTAAGATTTATAAGAGATTTGATAAAATTTATAGTTATCTCATCTTCATGAGCATTATCTTTGTAAAGAAATTTTTCATATCTGCATTCTTTTTGGGTTTCTGATTCAAATTCTGTGACTTGGACAGCCCCTAATAAAAAGATTCTTCGATTGGATCATCTGGAATGTTATTATTTCTTCCACGAATCACTTGTGGGGTGTGGGGAGGACTGTTCTGCATGATTGGCGTATCTTGATATTCAGGTTCATGGTTTTCTTGTGGCTCGGAACCCAATTCATTTTGCTGCGTTTCCAAATTGTGGACATCTGAGGGACTTTCAATTTCAACTCTTTCAGGTTGCAGGTCATTTTGAACTGTGACCAGGTCTTCATGGTTCTCCCAATTGAGGAGCAAATCTTGGCTGAAGTCCACTTAGTTATCAAATTGTCCCGCCTCTGACATACCTTCCAGTGGTTGTGAAATCTCGAGATTGTCTGGGCCGATAACTTGCTGTGACGATGTTTGACCTTCTGCCTGTCCAACTCTCTCTTGATGTGACTCTAAAGATGTGTTTCCAGCCTTTTGATCAGCAACATGAGAAATGGAGGATGTTTGATATAAAGGCTCTCCATCTTCAAGATCTCCAGTCAATCCAAGCTGAGTAGGTTCCCTTTGTAATACCAAAGAAGCAGGAGCTCTAACATTTGCAGTGCCTGTATGTTCATTCTCTTGATCAAATGAATCTCTTGTTCCATGTGGTAGTCTCACAATCGGTCTTATCGAACTTGGATATAGGCAGACATCCCCTGTATCGTTGGACAGTAGCCAATAGTCAGTCCCTGTAGATAAAGTTCCTTCTATTTGATTGTGGCCGCTTTCCCTAGTTTCTAGTTCACGGGAACGGCTGAAATTTTCAGCTCTTCGAATAACTGTATCATCGAGAGAGAGCTCAGCAACCGTTGGAGTTCGTGGAGGCGATTCTTCAAAAGTCGGACCATCTTGAACCAGACCCAATGTCTGAAGTCTCAAGTTTTCTCTAACATCTTCTTCGGTGCCTTGTGCATAATAATCAGAAGCAGTTTTTCTTTTAGGAGTTGGTTGTCCACTTTTAGCTCCACTTCCGGTTCTGTCTGCACTATCAAGCCGATGCTTAGATTGCTGAGTGTTCTTCCTTATTGGTGATTGATAGTTATTGTCTTCAGAACTTTCTGAGATGTATCTACCGAGAGAAGGTTGATGATCCAAATAAGGGGACCCACGCACAGGTGTGCTGAAGTTACCTTCATCAATCACTATTTGGTCTGTGTTAAAAGCAGATCCCACATGAACTGGGTCTCTTTCCTCGAAACTTTGTTGAGATGCTTCATCAATTTGGATTTCTCCGGTTCCAGGGCCTTGATTTGAAACACTGCCAGTGCTATGTTGTATCTGGGGAGGTTGACCAACAGTCTCAGTGCTCTCCTGTGACAAGATATTTTGATTTGTGGGTAACACATGAGAGTCGGAAGAGTCACTTCCTTCTTGAACGGCAGATGATTCAAATGCATCGACTGAAAGGAGACTTTCTTTCGGAGCCAGTTTTGCAATAGGAGTTCCAACTTGATGTGGTGCTTCAGTTTGAACTGGAACTTCAACACTTTCAAAATTTCCACTATGCAGTGGATTTTCAAACCCTTGTGCGGCTGCATTTTGGTTAAATCTTTGACCTTCATCTGAATTTTGGCTTTGAACAGAAGCATGACTCTGAACTGGAGCTTGGGTTTGTCCAAATTCTTGACTAGAAACTATAGCTTGGAGTGATGAATTTTGAACAGAAACATCACTTCTTATTTCTGTTTGCTCTTGGACTGGTGGTTCATTTTGGATGAAACTTTGAACAGAAACATTACTTTGAGCTCGATTTTGCCCTTGAACTTCACGGAGAACTTGACCAGGAACTATAGTTTGGAAGGACGAACTTTGAACAGAAACATCACTTCTTATTGCTGTTTGCTCTTGAACTTGTGGTTCATTTTGGGCGAAACTTTGAACAGGTGCTTGACTTGAAACAGGAACAGGAACAGGAGCTGGGCTCTGAGCTGAAGCATGACCTTGAACAGAAACATTATCTTGATCTGAAGTTTGCCCTTGAATTGGAGCTTGGTTTGAGGCAAAACTTTGAACAGGAACTTGCCCTTGATTCCGAGCAAAACTTCGAACTGGAGCTTGAATCTGAACCGGATCTGGAGAATTACCTTGAATTGAAGCTGGAACATTCACGTTTGCTTGGGCAGGAGTTTGCCCTCTCTCTTTAAGCACAGTGTCATTTTGGTCAAAGATCTGTTGAGTTGGAAGTACTTTTTTGTCGGTCCGTTTCAGATAATCGCGAGCCTTTTGGCGACCTTCCAAGGCATACTTCTTCCTCGTGTTTACACGATGCATTACATCCTCTGTTAAAGGAGAGGAAGATCTGAGTATTCCCTTGGCATTGGAAGGTTTTCCAACAGCTCCACCACGACGTGCTGGAGGAGAAGACATTTGACGAGTTGCAACTGTGCCAATGCGTTTCTTAGCTGGTGCAACTGGTTGGTGGTATTTTCGATGGGCCTGTGAACTTCCTCCGGTGTCTTCGATGAATCCTTGGGATGGTTTACCATGAATGGTTCTACCTTGAACCCTTTGACCTGGAAGAGCTTGATTTTGAACAGTTTGACCTGGAAGAGCTTGATTTTGCAGATCTTGACCTGGAAGAGCTTGATTTTGAAGATCTTGACCTGGAAGAGCTTGATTTTGAACAGTTTGACCTGGAAGAGCTTGATTTTGCAGATCTTGACCTGGAAGAGCTTGATTTTGAAGATCTTGACCTGGAAGAGCTTGATTTTGAACAGTTTGACCTGGAAGAGCTTGATTTTGCAGATCTTGACCTGGAAGAGCTTGATTTTGAAGATCTTGACCTGGAAGAGCTTGATTTTGAAGATCTTGACCTGGAAGAGCTTGATTTTGCAGATCTTGACCTGGAAGAGCTTGATTTTGAACAGTTTGACCTGGAAGAGCTTGATTTTGAACAGTTTGACCTGCAAGAGCTTGATTTTGAAGATCTTGACCTGGAAGAGCTTGATTTTGAACAGTTTGACCTGGAAGAGCTTGATTTTGCAGATCTTGACCTGGAAGAGCTTGAGCTTGAACACTTTGACCTTGGAAGGATTGACCTGGAAAGGATTGACCTGGAAGAGTTTGACCTGAAGGAGCTTGATTTTGAACACTTTGACCTGCAAGAGCTTGATTTTGAAACCATTGATATGCTTCAAATAATTGACCTGCAAGAACTTGATTTTGAACCCCTTGACTTGCAAGAGCTTGAGCATGATGGATGAAGTGATTTCCGGATGGAGCACCTTCAAAGAAGGAATTCTCAAGATTTGCAACGTTAGTGTTGCTTTCATTTGCTTGATTAGCATACGCGACATTGCCTGGATCTTGATTAGCTCGAGCCGTTTGATTGAAATACTCAACACGCTCTGGAGCTAAATTGGATTCAGTTCCTTGATTGGTGACATTTCGATCACTGTTTGAACCTTGATTGGATTCATTCCATTCCGCAATTCTAGATGGCGACAAGTTGGAGCTTTGTTGGGACATGATTGATTGATTGATTGATTGACAATTGATTACTTTGACTTAGACTTTGTTTGATGATAACCAATTGTATTTGATCAAAAAGGGGATGGGCGCTCAGTTTTTAAAAAAACCCTTTTTTGAAAAAAGGGATACATCACATGCAATAAAAAAGAAATTCAAATAATTTCGAATAATTTTGAATAACTTCGAAGATATGAGATGAGAATGAGAACGAGAATGAGATAAAGGTATATGTTTAGACACTATTAGTACAGATTGTACTAGAAGTAGTTCAGTTACTTCAAGAATTCACTGAATCATTTAATATGAAGTTGTTTAACAGTATTTGGAGCAGTTTTGGTGAATTATAAGTTCAAATAAGCTCAATGTTAGGTGCATACTGAAGTTACTGACTGACAAACGATATCAAAATTTCAAAGCTGAACAGATAAGTTATGAAAGACTTTGTGGTTCATAATGAAGTAAGCACTGCATACTTTTCATTGAGCAGCTTTTCAACTATTATTCATCATTATTCTCAACATCAGCCTCATCTGATAATTGATCTTTTGGTCTAGTCATTAACCATCGAAGAGATTCCATGTAGATCAATAATTCCTAAAGATCTTAAGTGTAAGGTATGGATCATAAGTTCATTGTTATTATCACAAAGAATGATATACTCAAACACACGGTATGCAGATCTGTTAATAGAATAAGGATTCATTTTTAAAAAGAGAAACTCTAAAGTCACTTAAATAGAAAGCCAAAGATCTTTCAAAGTCTCAGAAATGTTCCAAAACAAGTCACAATTCAATTCTTAAGCATTATTGTTTGACATTTGTCTCCCTTTCTTCTCGTTACCCCCTTTCTGAAATTGATATTTTGCTCTGGACCCTGTCCAGATTTCATCAAAACTTGAAACCAAACCAAAATTCCCCAATTTTACATCTAATTCAAATCATTAACCAAAAACATCCCATATACTGC